>JAEANM010000193.1:0-30961 GCA_017656035.1 Myanophis thanlyinensis | reverse complement strand
TTCAGATGTTGGAGAGAAGCCTGTCTTAGATGCTGTATTATGCAGATGCACACAAACATCTGCTCTGAAATGGCCATTAAGAAAAACTACCCTAATAATCCCCCAAAATATGGCGGTTCCTAGAAAGATTCCATTCCTTGTCAAGGTACCAGCAATGTAACCCAGGAATTAGATGTTTTACACCAAATAAAAAGGTCTGATTGTTTACTTGTAACTGGTCAGTTCTGCATTTGCACACGTAGCTTTGTCGCTTACACAAAAGTGTCATCTGGAGCCTTGTAATGCCAAGGGTTTAATGGTGGTGTTGAGGACAGCCATTATCTCCACATATTCCTGTACATGATTCTTGCCTCCACCAAGTTATCCTAAAATTAAAAAGTATGAGGGGAAGGTGGGCGATTTGTGTGAATGCTCAGGTAATCAGCCCAGGATACAGATGGCAATCATGGGCATATCCTATGTAACCGGTAGAATTTGTGTAAAGCTGCTTCTCAAATACTACACCTGCTGGCTCAAAAGTTCATGTGGCAGTAGTTATTAGAGATGGCTGACTGGGATAAGGCTGCACCTGTTTAAAGGAGAAATCTGTAAGAAAAGACTTGTCATGGAATTTGCTCTGACTCCTATAGGTGTGATTTCCGTGTAGTTTGTTTCCTTCTAGTTCCAATCTGAACCATTGTAAAATCAGATTAGCATTCAGGGAGGCCTTCATGGCAGTGGTGGAATTCAATTTTTTTTACTACCGGTTCTGTGGGCATGGCTTTGGGTCATGTGACTAGGTGGGCAGTTTCTGTAAGCAGGGCAATAAAGATTAGGCTAGAAACACCACCCGGATGTTTCTTTCCTGCCTTCCTTACAGGATTAACCCTGTAAAGTGGGAAAAACAAAAGGAGATTTCTTCTAACAATCGGTTCTCCGAACTGCTTAGAAAATTTACTACCGGTTCTAGTGAACCTGCTAGAACCGGCTAAATTTCACATCTGCCTTATGGGGACCTGTAGTAGAATCCTTAAGAGTGATACAGGGTAGTTATTTGATTGACGTAAGTTGGGTGCTTCATTACTGGCAGTTTTCAAGAAAATATTAGCCAAATATTGTTAAGTACCTAAGATGCGTGTCTGGTGACTAAATAGCCACATAATAGAGCAAGTCTTTAACTATCTGGGGGATTATCTTCCAATCTAGTCTCCAAGCTAAAGATAAATGGAAATTTCATACTTACTATGTCATATTACACGACAGGGTTTTACAAGCCTTTTACTCTTCTAAGTATACTAACTAAGACTCAAGCACAGCTCTGTTTTGGAGCTCAGTTGGGCCCCTATACAAGCCATTCCTTCCCTTGGAAAGAAATCCAAATTTCTGAGAGCCATCTTTCAAGCATCTCCCTGCATTTATAATAGTCCTTCACTGTGACGTTGGCCTTCTCAAAATTGAAACATCTGCCCGGATTCACAACTTCTTCCCCTGGCTTAAGACCTTTTCCTTTCCAGTTGGTCTAGCCTAATGATGATCAACACCTTCCAGTGCTCCTGGAGCCAGGCAATACAAGCCAAAGTACAACTCTGGCTATTCATGGCCATCATCTTGATGGATTATGAATATATAACTCAGGGGTCCCCAACCTTTTGGATCTGAGGGACCACTAAATTCATAATTTTAAATCCCGTGGACCACTAATATGATCTGCCTAATGACCGACTCCTGATTTAGTGCAATATAAAAAATGCAAATAATTTTTCTGTTGACTACCAAAATTTTCTCACTGGTTGGTGTCCGCTGCTCTAACTGATCTCAGACAGTCGGCCATTTACAGTTACAAGCCAACTTCTCAGCCAGACTGTTTCAAGCATCGTTTTGAGCCACTCTGCACATCTTCTCCAATCAGTCAGATATCTCTCACATAATGATCCCAAAATTCAGAAGGGCCTTACAGATTCAATGCCCTTCCAACAGCTGTTACTGAAAACCGTTACAAAAGAATTTCCCTTCGAATAAAGACTATGCCCATGCAGTGGTAGAATGATTGAGTTGACAGAACATGTTAAGGCTTTATTGTCCCCTCTATGCAGGACCATGCCAGAAGTTATTATTTCCATTTTTTATTACAAAATAACTGGTCATTTTAATTCATTTTATCTTAAAATGCTATTTATCGGACCTGTCTGACTCACTCTACCGCCAAGTACTGTTCGGTAGTCTACACTTTATGTCATAGGATTAATTCTAACCCATCTTAAATATATTAGACATTTCAGAATTCAGAGTGAATGTACTGCACAAAAGGTGTTAGGCAATCGTGCAAAAATGCTATAAACTACGAATGTTTTCAGAAATAGAAATAACAGTTTAATCAATCAAGAAACTAGAAAGTAAATGAATAAAAGAGAAATCCAAATCAACATTCGGTGTGCCTTTGCCTTCAAAACATCATCAGTTCACATCATACACCATGGCAAAACTTAGCACGGTCTCTTCCCAGGTAGATTTCAAAGCAGACTAGAATTTCAAGACGTGCTGTTCAAATTCTTTTGAAGAAACACAAAGAAACAGGCAACATCGAGGACCATAGACAGAGTGGTCGGCCAAAGAAACTTAATGCAGCATGTGAAAGGCATATCATGCTTCCCTTCAACATCAGACAATTTCCAGCAGTGCCATCAGCACAGAACCATCAAAAACTATCCAGGTAAACTGATCTACTGTCCAAAGAAGTCTGACCAAAAGTAGTCTTCATAGAAGAATTATGCCCCAAAAGCTATGCCTACAACATGAAAACTAAACTAAGCAACTCGACAATACATGAAAAGATAGGATAGGAACTGGGGTGCAGCAGGTGCTCCGGACTGATGAGTCAAAATTTGAAATATTTGGCTGTAGCAGGAGGCACTTTATATGCTGAAGGACTGGAGAGCAGTATAACAATGAGTGCAGGCAACTGTGAAGCATGATAGAAGTTCCTTGAGAGTTTGGGGCTGGATTTCTGCAAATGGGAGTTGGAGATCGGGTCAGGATCAATAGTGCCCTCAATGCTCAGAAATACAGGCAGACATTTATACAAAAGGTAGTCGTGTGATTGGCCCCAAATTTACTTTGCAGCAGGATAGCGGCACCAAACATACAGCTGATGTCATTAAGAACACACTGCAGTGTAAAGTAATGTTTTGGCCCCCCCTGAGCCCTGATCTCAACATCATCGAGTCTGTTTGACATTAAAAGAATTTGTGACATCCTACATCCACAGATCTGTGGTTAGTTCTCCAAGATGTCTAGAACAACCTTGAAGGAACCTTGCTTAGTTTCTTCAAAAACTGTGTGCAATTGATACTGTTTTGAAGGCAAAGAGTGGTCACGCCAAATTTTGATTTGATCTGGACTTTTCTTCTGTTCATTTACTTTCCATTTTGTTAATTGTTTAAAATGAACTATTAACACTTCTATTTCTAAAAGCTTTCTTAATGTACAGCATTTTTGCACAACTGCCTAACATTCTTTGCACAGTACTACCAGTATGTGTGTGTACAAATGCACGCACACTTTTCTATTTTATTTTAATTAATTGTGATTTCTGCTCTATAACCAAAGATTTGATTGATAGATTGGAAGAAAAAAAAGTCACGGCAGAGAAAATGAAGAGGGAAGATGTTTCTTTTTAAAAGGTTTACAGTGACTTTACAAGGAATAAAGGTAAAGGAAGGTAACAAATCACTGGTAGCAAGCAGTCCACTGAAGCAATATATAGTTACAACTAAAGTGAGGAAAAAGGGTTTTCTATATTAGAACCAGGCTGAAGCATTTTGATGAAGGGTGAAAAAATACATTAAGCAAGAGGTAGAAAAATTTATATTCAGCACAGGAAATCTCAGATTCTGCATGCAAAATAACGTACAATTATTTTCATACATCTTTAATCTGTCTTTACATGTTAATTAGTCACACAGAATATTATTAATACGAGAAACTGGCATTCACCCTCACTATTCTACAATCTTAGTTCAGCCACATTTTAAAGGCACACAGATAATTTTGCAGGCTCTACATTATAAAGCCAATACATGATCTACTTTTGACTAAAGAAACTTTTAAATGTTAAAACATCTCATTCTGGCAGAGTGTTATTATTGCTGCAACATCTTGCTCTCTCTACCTTTTTCCTTCCCAGATCAAAACACTGCTAAAGGAAACCTCCCTTAAGCAACATATAAAGAAATCTTAAGCAATTTTGCATTTTTCCCCTACCCCGGCCATGAAATTTATAATTCCCTGAACAAAGGAGATTCATATGCCAGAAGAGATTTAAAATTAAAAATAGTTATTTCAAACTGAGCTTCAATAAGCAAGGATAATGAGTTTATTCTTATTAGGAGAGTTAGCATCATTGAAATGCTATAAAAACATTTTAGGGAATCAATTTATATAGCTACCTACTTGGCACACAACTCAGGGCAGCCTAAATCATCAATAAGCAGTAAACTGAGTTTGTCCCCTCATCGAACGCATTCTGCAATAGAAGACTTCTTTGAATAAGGAATGTCAGAGGAAGCAGTTATCTACAGGGACCAAAAAAAAACAGGGCAGGATGTTCTAGAAACTGCTGATAAAAGCATTCTCACGAACAGTGGCATGTCCCAATAGTTATTAAAACTAGAGTCGAGAGAACGGTTAAACTTAATTTACAATATCCCAATCTGCATGGATCACTGAAATCCTATTTTCCCTCCTCCCAAGGCAGTTTTCATTGTCAAACAAATCCTTACTATAAGATGAAGGGAACCATAGTTAAAACATTCCAGAGAATGTGAGCAGGCCTGGATCACAGCTTGATCTTTGACTACACAACCCACATTTCTGGGGCTTTGGCTGATATAGGCCGCAAGACGGACCATGAAAAACAGGGATGATCCATCGTTGTACAGCAATTCTCACTGATGACCGTATCCTGGATTCTTGAGAGGCACGTAACATGCGTAAGCAACCAATTCTCAGTTTCTCCTCATGTGCATCTAGTGTCAGTGCACTTGTTCCTGCTGGCTGTGAGGCAAAGGGGAAGGTGGCTCCAGCAATGGGGCAGGTGGCAGCTTCCCAGGTAAAGGTGCCGGCTCAGCTTCCACCGATTCGCTCCCGTAAGCACTGTCTTCTTTCAGCTCTGAGGTACAGAGAAAAGGTCATCACTTATTGTTCACTTTCACCATTTACCTGCGGCCTTAACTCGTGCACGCGGTGTAGTGTTACCTGCGCTTTGTAGCTTGTCAAACGTCTCTAGTCTCTGTAGTAAAGTCACACCTTCTGTCAGTCCCATGGAGCCAAGCGCTTCCAACAGACCTTCAAGACTGCCACCAGCGATCTGAGGGGGAATAATAACAAGAAAAAGAAGAAGGAAGAAGATTTGGCATTTATGTTTGTTGGATCTTGAAAAGGAAGGAGTAGGAGTAGGAGTAGGAGGAGAGGAAGAAGAAGAAGAAGAAGAAGAAGACCAAGAACAGAGGACGAGGAGGAGGAGGAGGATGGACAGTGGGGAATAGGTGAGAGGAGGATGACCTACCTCGTAGCTGAGTAGGAGTCTTCTGCTGGGGGAAACGGCGTCTTTGTACATCTCCACTAAACTGCAGAGGCCTAATTTCTTGGCCAATTCTGTCCAATTGGCCCCTTGGCAGCCCTGGTTTAAGAGCTCCTCTAGTCTCTGAAGAACATCGTTGTTCAAAAGTAGGATGTTCCCTGACACAAAGAGAGATGGGAGGTGGAGAAGGAGTGTTATTTATTTGCAATAAATAAATAAATAAACAAACCCACAGCAATACTGCTGGCCTTACCCTGCATTTCTATGCAGGAGGATATGTCCAAAATAGAACTCCATAGTCAGAAGCAAGAAGGTACCCAAAATGACTCGGCACAAGTCAAGTCAGATTAGTAGGAGTCTGCCAGATTTACTCACCTTGCTTAGAGGCAGAAGAAATACCAGCCTGATTCCTTCCAGCATTCTGTTTTAAAGCTTGTAGCAGTATCTCTCTTACCTACAAAGAAAGAAACTGGATTTGAAATATTCCTGCTAGGTTACCTTTTAGTAAGACAACACTTGTTAAAAGGAGACTATCTTTCCTGGAGGAACTGCAAGAATATAAATGGGCCCATTTCACCATAAATGTGATGGGAGAGCAATCAGAAATTCTTAAGAGTAGTAACTGAATTACTTCACTGCTCCCATAATCAAGGTAACAACTTCAGCCACTAACTACCTTCTGGCTACATGTCAAATCAAGTGGGGTATGACCATGACCCTGATTTGTTTCACATGTCTTGGACTGCTCGCTCTCCAACACAAGATTATAATCCAGGCCTTGCTTTGTCAGTTCGCCGTAAGTCTCTTCCAATTCTGTGACCCATTCCTCTTCGTCCAGCTCAATGTCACTGTTTGGTTGGGATGAAGGGTCCAAAATGGGCTCATCATTTTCACATAAAACATCTGCTCCTAAGAAAGGAAATTCAGAGCAGTTGCTAAACTGGAGCAAAAATTATGAATGATTTACATGCTTTTAAAGCAAAACTACAGAAGAAAGATCTAATTATGACAAACCTCAGCTATGGGGATTAACATTCAAAAGGCCAATACTGTCAGTGTTGCTGAAACCATTTTTTCTTATCTCCCATGTCTAGAATACATTCTTCATTCCATCTTCGTTGGAAAAAAGAAGAATCAATAGTCCATTTTTTTTCTATATCACATATCCCATCAAGGTTTATGCAGCACAAACTTATTGGGGCATCAAGAATCATTAAACACCCAGAGCTGCTTGCAATCGAGGGGCATATAAATTTCATAAATTATTTTTAGCATTACTATCAGTGGAGTATTAGTATCCTGGGGAGTCTGCAAGGTAAATCTAACATTGAAGGATGGGTGTAGGTTAAGCCATTTTAAGAGTAAGGATTAAGAGAGGGGATTGATGTGGTAAGGTGGAAACTAATACCGTAAAAAAACCGAAGTATCAGAATATGAAATTTAAAATTTCAGTAATTCCTGTTTTCAAAACATGAATCTGATACAGTAAAACAAAACGAAGTCGAAGAAGAGCTGTGGCCCTCCTTATCTCCAAACCAACCCCACCATTTTTCAAAGGAAGCTAAATTACTCAGGATGTATTGAAGACATGCGTTACCTGCACTGATTAGCATCTTCGTAAGAATTGGGGAACCCAGTCCTGCTGCCAAGTGAAGGGGGGTATTCCCAGCAGATGTCTGAGCATTTACGTCAGCTCCCAGCTTGGGAAAAAAATAAAAAAGGATACAGAGTGAGTGAAAGATAAAAGACAACCTTTCCCATCTGTGCAAAAGGATTTAGATTCCAAGATTCAAGGTAGATGCAGCCTAGGTGATCTTGAAAAGCCATGTCTTATACATACAATTCCTACTTTCGGAATGTCTACCATTTCCAAATAGGGTTTCAGATTTCATTTCTTCCAGCCAGCAATAAATAACAAACACTAATAATCACACCTAACTAGAGAGTAGCAGAAGGGAAAAGGATATGCTAATTAATAGTTAACAGCTTATCTCACAGATGCCAGCTTATTTCCTTTTATCTCTTTTTAATAACCGCAATACCAAATGAAGGCAAGATGATAAACATTTTAACAAATACAAATGTTGCAACTAAGAAACCTACTGCAAGGCCAATTATGTTTAGTGTGTATTATAACTGTACATACATTTCAAAAAATTTGACCGCTACATTTAAGTTTCCATCCTCACTAACTTGAGCAATCTCCAGCAAGTCAATCAAAGTCTTAGGTCAGAACTGAAATGTTTTATGAAAGGGATGGAATCAGGATGGCAAAATGGAAGCACCTTTCTATTTAATCCTCGGGTTTTTTTTTTAAAAAAAAAACCAATAGTTTTATTAATTATTCTATTTTATCCGCATATATTTATCCTTTTATCCTTTACTGACATCAGTTCTGCAAAGAAACAAACCCTATGTACACTTTTATTAGAATAAAACCTAGAGTAGCAGGATCTTCATTGGACAGGGGCTGTCACCTCCCAAGGGAAAGCAAGCGCCCATGGGTCTAGGTCGACCATGACCTAGAGCAACCACGTGATCTAGAGCAGCTGACTGACTGTTCCTTGTCTTTGCCAGGCTCCTTGCCTGCTGCATTTTGCGCCACCTCTGGGCTGGGTATATATTTATATTTATATATTTATATTTATTCGATTTATATACCGCCCCCTCTCCCGAAGGACTCGGGGCGGTTCACAGCCAATAAAACAACATCAACACAACACAACACAAGTTAAGAACAATTAAAATAATTAAACAACGGCCGCTGGTTTAGCCCCAGATGTGCAGTAGTTCAAGTCCCTTCCCATAACCTGCTGAAATCTTGGCCCAATTGAGACCTTGGCGTGACCTGGCTGCCTCTTAGCAGAAAGGCAGGACAGGAGGAGGTTGGCTGTGGACAGGGCTCACGTGCCGCAGAACCCGGATCCAGCACTCAAGTGGGCCTCCTTCACACAGAATGGCTCTGCTTCTCCTCCTTGGCCTCGTCCTTCCCTCGGACCTAGTTGTGCCCTTCTGTCCTTGTGGCCCAGTCTGGGTTTTAGGTGCCTCTGCATGAAGAGGGGAGCTCCCTGGCCCTGGTCCAAACCCCGCAGCCCCTGCGCTTCCCTGGCTCTCCCAGCTGGCATCTGTTGCCCTCGAAGGCTTGAGAGGCTTTCCTGGCATGGCATGCAAAGGCCGGAGGCAGAAACGGGTCTCCTTGGTCTCCCCTTCTGGCGTGGGCCCATCCACTGGGGCCTGGCGGGATCTCTGAGCTTGGGGGGAACCTTAGCTGGAGATGCGGGAAGCCCTGCACCTGTGCTCCTCCCTCAAGGGCCTCTCCAGGTGCCCCAGGAAAGGAAGAGCCTTGGCTTGAATCGGGAGGGAGGGAGGGAGGGGGGAGCGTCTTCTTGGGGGGAGGGGGTGTTACCAGTGCAGGGACTTTCCACGGCTTGAAAGGACACCATGTACCCAATTTTGCAGTGTTGAACTTAAAACCCATTTCTGTCAATTGGCCTCCCCTTCTTAATGGAGGTTTTATATTACTCACACAGGATGGCTGTTCCGATAACATGGTTTTATGGTTTTATCATTATTTATTGCCTGTTTTTATTCTCTTAAATTGATGGGTGCATTGTTCAAATTGATGTTGTAAACCAGTGTGGGTTGGTCAGGTGGGAGCGTGCGGTCACACAGTGCATTATAATTAACGAGCAGGAGCCCCGGGGAGGCCTTGCCCTCTTCCTCCATGGCACCCGAGGGCGAAGGGTCCCCAGGCTGTTGAACCCAAAGGTTGAGAAGGGGGGCACTCTTGCATGCTCAGTTGGGGGCGGGGCTTGCACACCTACTGGCTCTAGCATCTCCCCTCACAGCTCAGCCGGGTCTTTTCTCCAGGCAGGAGTGCAATTGTCCCCCACTCTGGGAAAGCTTCTGGGTCCACTTGGACCCCTTTGAAATAAAGAGAAAGTCTTTGCTATGAAACAATCTGGACTGTTTTGTTTTTATTTATTTTATTTATAACAAGATTTATATTCCGCCCCCTCTCCCTAGAGAGGTTTTTAGAAGTTTTTTAAAAGTCCGATTGATGGTGAGGTGGCTGCCAGCTACAGAGAGCCCTCCCGTGTGGGGCAGAGCTGGCGTGGGTGGGGAGGTCAAGCCTCCCAAGTGGCGCCTCTTGCAATGCCCTTCCTTTTCCCGCAGATAATTCGACGGTGCCCGGGAACGGGACGGCCACCCCAGGGCCGGAAGTGGCCCGCATGAACCACTGGCTGATCTGCAAGGAGCAGGACGAGATGCTGAACCTGGCCTTCACCGTGGGCTCCTTCCTGCTGAGTGCCATCACCTTGCCCCTGGGCATCGTCATGGACAAGTATGGGCCACGCAAGCTGAGGCTGCTGGGCAGGTAGGCCTGGGTGGGGATTCTCGGGCTGAAGCACCAGGGAGAACTTCCCGGCCCTTCCCTTGCGAGGGGTGTGCTGGGGGCCTACGAGAGAGGGAGAGCCCCTTGATCCACATGCGAGGGGAGGGAATTCTCTGGGGGACTGCTGCTAATGTCTCCTGAGCACAGGCTCAGAGCCTCAGTCGAGAGGAGCCTTTCAAGGGCAGAGCATGCGGGGAGAAGTGGGTGGGGCAAGGGGAGGCCTGTGGCTGGTTCAAGGATCTCGGATAAGAGGAGGGGCTTGGGGATCGATCCGGGGACTGATGGGCCTCCCCGTGTGCCTTCGCAGCGCCTGCTTTGCAGTCTCCTGTGTGATGATCGCCTATGGGGCCAGCAACCCGGACTGTGAGTGTGACTGTGGGCGCTCTGGGCACGGCTTCTCTGCGGGGGGAGCCAGGGAGCCTTGCCCAGTGGGGGGCTGGGGCATGGGCAGGGCATCACACCAGTCGTCCCACCTGCGCGCCCACCTCAGGCTCCTGGCCTGGCAGGGGCAGGGTGGCGGCTGAGCACTTTCTCCCTCTGCCCCAGCCCTCTCGGTGCTGATCTTCATCTCACTGTCGCTGAACGGCTTTGGAGGGATGTGCATGACCTTCACGTCTCTCACAGTAAGTGCCAACGTGCTTCCTTGGTGGGCAGGGCGAGCCCTTACACCACCTTCCATGGGCACCGGCCTTGTTCCAGATTGGAGTTGGGTCTGCCAACGCTGGCAGCACCCCTTCTGGAGGGGATTTGGGGGGGCTCCTTTGCCTGATGGCGCTCTGTGCCCTTTCTGAAGGCCTAAAGGGGGGGGGGAGTGCCTGCTGTGAGCGGGCTCTGGGTATGCTGGTGCGCATCCTCCTTCTCCTGAGCTGTGTCCCCTGGCTTGGCATTGGGGTGAACTCCCTTGATCTGCCCTTAGTCGTACCTCAGCTCACTCTGGGGAGCCTAGAAGGAGGCTGTTTTCCCAGCCTTCTGGGTCAGATCAAAAAGCTGCCCCCGCCCCTCCACATGGCTTCCAGTCCAGGTGTGGAAGGTCGGGGAGAGATGCTCCCCCTCCCCTTCCCTCTTTTCCTCCCAAATTGTGGCTCTACACCTTACCTTACCTTACCTTACCTTACCTTACCTTACCTTACCTTACCTTACCTTACCTTACCTTACCTTTCCTCCCACCCTTCCTAGCTGCCCAATATGTTTGGGGATCTCCGTTCCACCTTCATTGCCCTCATGATCGGCTCCTACGCCTCCTCAGCAGTGACGTTTCCCGGAATCAAGGTAAGTGGTGGTGGTGGGGGAAACTGTGGGAGGGGGGTAGTGCAGGCTGGAAATGGGAACCCAATTCCACTCTTTCCCCTTGGGGACTAGAAAACATCCCCCAACTCCTGCAGGGGTCACAAACCGCCCGTTGGACTGAAGTTCATGCATTTCTTTATCTGACTGAGATGGTGCCAGAGTCTAGTTGACTCCAGTTGGCCCACAGCACAGCAGTCAAGCCACCCAGGAGCCCGTAAGAGGAATGGGATGGTCAAGAAGAAAACAGGTCAGACACCCACCAAGGGAGCCCCACCCAAGGATTTACAGGAAACCCTCAGGGTGAGAGCTGCCCGGATCTCAGGGGTGGGGGGGAGGCACCTCATTCCAGAGGGCAGGTCCTGTACCAGAGAAGGTGTCCCAAAGATGGATCCCAGAGCAGGTCTACCTGGTCAGTCCAAGCTGGCCAGGCAGGCGCCACTGGAGATAGGCAGCACCTCAGATAACCAGACCCATGTCAGCCCCACCAGTTGGACCAGACAGAGAGTCAGCTCCACGGGAAGGCTGTAGCTGCTTTCTACAAGAGGGGATCTCAACAGCAGCCTCCCTCGCATTTTTCTTCTGCTTGACCTGGCCCCTCTCTGTCCAGGTCGCCATCCCTGCTCTGTGCATGAGGTCATAACCGGCTCCTTAAATCCTACCCAGAAGCAAACTGGGAGCCAGTGCAGGCATGCCCATCGCTGTTCTGGACCAAGCTTCTGAGTGGTCTTCAAGGCAGGTCCCTGTAGAGTGCATTGCAGTAGTCAAGCTATTAGGTGACCGAGGCAAGACTCCCTGGACCCCCCAATCTAGGAACGGGTGTAACTGGCACCCCAGATGAAGCTGTACAAAGCACACTTGTCCGCAGCTGCCACCTGCTCACTGAGTAGGAGCCCTGAGTACCCATCCCCCAGATGCGGAAGTGATGCCCCATCTGAGGCCAGAGGTGACATGTGCCCAGATCTCGGTGGCCCCGAGATCTGCACCCTCTCTGAAGACAAACTGCACGTCAGGCGGCAGGAAGGAATACAGGATAGCGCCTGGACAAGTGAAAGCCAAATCCCAAACCTCTACCTTAGGCTTACTAAAAGTTGTGTAGCCAATGGCAACCCATTTCTGTCCTGTTTTGTGGAAGCCATGTGGTATTTCCAGGAAAGGGAGGTTGTGTGGAAAACACAGCTGTTCTTGCAGCCCCAGAAGTTGGCCCTGGGCACAGCCGCCCTCCCCTCCCTTCCCTTCCCCCATGATGGGGGAAGGATGAGGGGAGTGCTTGGCTGCCTCATGGGAGGGTTTGGGGGAGTGGCCAGGCAGCAGCCCAGGTCCACCAGGAGCTGGGAAGAGCATTGTGGGGGGAGGGAACTGAGGTCCTCAGCCTGGTTAACCGACAGGGCAGATCTCACTGTCACAGGCAAGATAGCTCGGTGGACGGATTTCTGTGGGCAGCTGGAGGATGGCTGACCAAAGGGCCGCCCCCTTGTTTTCATGGGGGTCGTGTTGCAGTGTTCAGGCTGGCAGTTGGAGCATAGCGGGGGGTGGGGGGAGGGTTGAGGCATGTCTCCATTTTCTCCACCTGCCTCAGGAGCTTCAGGGAGCCATCCAAGCCCCCAATGGGCGCCCCATAGAGCCATTTTGATGCCAGAGGAATCAGCTACCCCAAAATGGACCCTAACCCTGCTTAAGCCACCACCCAGTCGCTATGTGCACGCCTGTCTTTGCTGTGACGTCAAAGGGAGGGCCCGGCTTAGAGCTGCCATGATGCCTAGCTCTGGAGAAGTGGCCAATGGGGACTGACCCCTAAGGGCCCCACTCTCCCCACTAATCCCCGCCCAGACCTCAGGTTGACCTCTCCTCGGCCTGAGCTGGGCCAGGTGCTTCCTCTCAGGTGTTCCTCCTGCTCCCCAGGTGATCTATGACCTGGGAGTCTCCTTCATCCTCATCCTGCTGGTGTGGGCCGGCTGTGCGGGCCTCGTCTTCTTCAACTGCTTCTTCAACTGGCCCCTGGAGCCCTTCCCAGGCCCCGAAGACATGGATTACTCGTGAGTGGCTCGGGGCAGGAGTGGCCGAGCTGGGTGGGAAAGGGGTCCTGCATTGCCGACCTGTCTGAGGATCACTCAGCTCTTCCAGAACCTCAAGTGATGAATATGGGCAGAGCTGTGCCAGGCAGCCCCTCCCCCCTTTTGCCCAGGTGCCCAGGAACTCGTGGCCCAGCTGGGCCCTCCTGGTGAATGGGTGCCAGGGCTGGCTGCTGCTCTTGGCAGCCATTGGTCCCATACCCCTCCCCCCCAGGTTATGGCTTCCCTCACCTTTCACAGCGGGGGTGCCCTTTAAGAGGGTCCCTGGCAAGGCCAGAGGTGCACACCTTGCTCCCAGGAGCTGTTGGGTCTGGGGGCCAAGAAACAGCAGGACCAACCTCTCTGCCACCCAGGGTGAAGATCAAGTTCAGCTGGTTGGGCTTTGACCACAAGATCACCGGGAAGCAGTTCTACAAGCAGGTGACCACGGTCGGCCGCCGCCTCAGTGTGGGCAGCTCCATGAAGGGAAACAAGGAGGTCACGGCGCTGCAGGACGGCAACAAGCTCTGCTTCTCCACGGTGGACCTGGAGGTGAAGTGCGAGCCGGACAGCGCAGGTGAGGAACGTGAGCAGGGTGCATGGCCAATCCCTTCCTCCACCAGGCGTTGCTGCTGTGCCAATTGGACGGGCAGTCAGCAGGCCCCTGCTGCGGCATGGATTTTGCAGAGGGGTCTCTCCATTGGCTAGCCCCCCCTTGCCCCCCCCAGAAGACGGTCTTCTTGGAGCATCCACTACAAGGAACCAGCTCTGCTCATTTCTCCTGTCTGCGAGAACCGGGGTGCCTTGGGAGTCTCTCTGCCTGCACCTCCCCCTTTGCCCCGTGGGCCCTGTGGGTCTGGTCTGGTCTTGCGGGCCAAAGGGCAATAGGTCCTTTCCTGTGCAGCAGCCTTTCCCTGCCCTCAGTGAGCCAAGAAGGAAGGGCTGCAAGGAGATGCTTCCCTTCTGGTTTTATACAGTAAAAGACTTTCGGGTTGAAAATGCTGCACCTGGGATTCCCTTCATGAGGGGTGGGGGTGGCCCCTGGAAGGATGCAGCTGAAGCTTTGCTGAAGTGGGAGGAGGTGACCTTTGATCAGGCAGCTTTGCCCTGATCCCACCAGGCAGCTATCTTGCGGGGTGGCCCTGGGGCCCGGCCCGGCTCTCTGGGCCCAGGAGAAATGGGATTCCAGATTGTGCAGATCTGCCAGCGCTGTTTGCAGCATCTCCTGGGGAAAGCCTGATGGGTCTTTCCTTCCTTCCCACCCCCGCAGCTTCCCCATCCTTCATGAACAGCGTCTTCAGCCCCATCCTGCTGCTCAGCCTGGTCACCATGTGCGTCACGCAGCTACGTCTCATCTTCTACATGGGAGCCATGAACAACATCTTGGAGTTCCTGGTGGACGGCGACCTGGAGATAGGTGGGGGCCCTCTCGAGCCCATGGGAGACCCATGTCGGGGCCTGCGGGAGCCCGGCTTCCATCTGTCTGACACACACCCCCAGCACTTGGGAGCCACCTCAGGGGCCATAGTGATCTGTAGGGCTGGCCATAGGAGAGCAGAAGAGGCCCCCGCTTGGCAACATCTGATCAGAGGCTCGGTCTGCTGGGTGGGGGAGCCTGGGAGGTGCATCAGAAGGGGAACCTGCCTAGTTTTCTGGAGGATTAAACAGAGGAGGGGAGAAAAGTGTCCGTTCAGCTGGGCTTGCTTCTTATTTGGGCTACTTCACAGGGCCGGCAGTTGCTTTCCGGCTGCTGGTCCTTTGCGCATCCACAGCCAGATGCTAAGAGCTCCTGCCAGGCCCTTCTCTGAACCAGTGAGGCCAGGGCTGAATAAGCAGCCACCCCAAAGCCTGAGCACATCCCTTCTTGGGCTCCTCTCCTCGGACATCTCGGTGGCCACACTGGCTGCCTGGTGGGCACCCGTTGGAGAAGGAAACAGATGCCCACCGTTGGGGCACAGAAGGCCTTCAGGCGGCCACTGCACATTTGTGCTCCGTTTATATCTGAAAGAAAGCAAAGTGGGTGGGGGCTTCCCCGAGGGGCCCTCTTGCCCAGATGGCCCCTGCTGGGGACCAGATGTGCCCCCATTTTTCCCCTCCCCTGCAGCAGAGGCTGTTTTGCAAGGCACAGAGGCGCTTGTGGCTGTTGTGGTGCTCCTTCCTGTTGCCATGACAGGCTGGGTGCTGGGAGCCTGGGCAACACTCGGCTGCTCCCTGAGGGATCCGGCTGCTGCGGGGGAAAGGAGGGGGCAGGGGGGGGCAAGGCACCTCAGCCAGTGGGTCAGAAGGGCCTGTTTGTCCCCTGAAAAGCAGAAGAGCAGCAACGGAGAAGGAGGAGGCCGCAGACTCTGCGTCAGGCCTCTATTTATAGCTGCTGGAAGGAAGCCAGGAGGAAGGGAGAGGTTTGCACTAGGAGCAGCACCAACGTGCCTTTTGCAGAACAGGGTGAAACCACATGCGCCTCTTGCGTAGTGACAGCCAGTTTGGGCCTGTTAAATCTGGAATCCCTTGAAGCAGAGGAATCGGCCCTGGTGCTTTCCCAGAGGGCGGGCGGGAGGGAGGGAGGGTGGGAGAAGAGAGCCGTGGTATTGGGCTAGCTAGAACCTCTGGGGTGCCCAGCCATGGGCTCAGGGCCTAGTGTGATGGGGGGGGGGCGCTGGCCCCAGCCCCTTCCTTCTCAGCCCCAGCCCTGCCTGCTTCCTGGCTCTGCCTCCCCTTCTCCAGAGAGCTGGCTAGGAGACAATGCCCTCGCTTGCTGGATCCACTGGGCTGCGCAGCTCTGCCCTGGGGCAAAGACCAGGGGCCCGTAGCAGATCCCGGACAGGTTGGGTTTGTGGCAGGGGCCGGTGCCCCTTGCTCGGCCTCCTGCAAGGAGGGCTCTGGTTGGGTGGTTTCCTCGTCCCTGACGGGGCCTGCCCGCTTGTCTTCCAGTGGGGCTTTATGGCTCCATCTTCGGAGTCTTGCAGCTTCTCTGCCTCCTGACGGCACCAGTGATTGGCTACATCATGGACTGGAAGCTGAAGGAGTGCGACGACGGCCCTGAGGAGGCGGACAAGGGAGACGCCAGCCCCCCGTACGTGGCCAGTGGGCGGAGGTAGCTGTGGGGTCCCTCCCTGCCAGCTGCGTGCCCAACCCACATTCCTTTCCCCTCTGAAGCTTAGGAAAGGGGTGCTGCTTCCCACACTCCCTTGGCAGCTTATGCTATGGGGTGCAGGAGTGCCAGCTGCCGCAGGGAAGGGCCCTGCCCAGGTGAGGAGGCCGTGAGGCATCTGGGTCACTGGGCCAGCAACCACAGTGTCATCCTTGGGTGGCCTTGTTTGTCCCGGACTGGCAGCCTGAGCAATCGGAGCCCTTGAAAGTAGGGAAAGGGTCACTGGGCACCGGCTGGCACAGGAGCAGCGGGCAGGAAAGGGGCCCTCGTCGGCCCTGAGGTCTTGAGGGGAAGCAGCCCGTGTGACCCTTCCTCCCGCCTGCAGGGGTGAGAAGAAGAAGAGACCTCGGGACCGCCAGATCCAGAAGGTCTGCAACGCCACCCGGGCTTTCGCTTTCACCAATGTGCTGCTGGTGGGCTTTGGGGTCACTTGCCTCATCCCCAACTTGCCTTTGCAGGTGAACGAGGGGGACGTGGGCAAAGGGGTGGCAGCTGGGCCTGCCGGGCATGTTTGGGGAAAAGGCCGGCCAGCTTGCTCCTGTGCTGGGAACCTCCCTTTCCCACTCCATGGGAGGGTTATGTATGTACCCCAGCTCCACTCAAGGCCTTGGTGGGCAGGGGTCCTGTGGGGGCTCCCGGCTCTGAAGGCGCTCTTCCCGCTCCCTTCCAGATCCTTTCCTTCATCCTACACACCATTGTCAGAGGCTTCATCCACTCGGCGGTCGGGGGTCTCTATGCTGCTGTGTAAGTCCAGCGCCCACTCCTCAGCTGCCCATCGCAAAGTGGGTCACCCGCGTTTCTGGGTCATGTTTTCCTCCATCCTGGGTTCCCTGTTGTGTGGCTTTGCCTCCGGATATTGACTGGCACTTCTGGGTGTTGCCCCAGAGCAAGTGGCGCCCGCCCCCACCTGAGTATCTAATGGAGGCTGGCTGGGGTCAGCTCGGGCCAGGCTGTGTTTCTCAGGGAGCAAAACAACCTCCTCATTCCTGGCTGCTCAGACGCATGTTGTTTTGGACGGGATGTTTTGGGCTGTGGGTCACGGAGGGCGTTGGGTGCAACTCCAAGAGTTGCTCAACCGGGAGAGGCCGAGCCGGGCTTATCTGCTCCCAGGCCCTGCTCTGTGCCAGCCTTCAGCACTTTGTAATTGGGGTTTGCTCCTCCGGCCCAGGGGCTCCTCCAGGCAGGGCAGGCCTTGAGAAGGCTTCCTGTCCGAGGCCTTTTACCAAGCCAGGAGGGGCCCTGAGCTGTCCCCCCTCCCCAGGGACCCAGCCGCTTCCTTGTTTGCAGAGACCTGATCCTCCACTGTCACTCAGCTCGACCTCCCACCCACCAGGGACCCGGCCAGAGGACAGTTCAGCAGCTGCAGACATATGCGTCACCTGCCCCTTCTCCTCCACCCCCCCCCCCAGGTATCCCTCCACGCAGTTTGGTAGCTTGACTGGGCTGCAATCTCTCGTCAGCGCCCTCTTTGCACTCCTGCAGCAGCCCCTTTTCCTGGCCATGATGGGCCCCCTGGAAGGAGACCCCCTCTGGGTAAGTGGTGCCGCTTAGGCTGGAGTGGGGGAGGCGCTGGGCATTCAAGGATCTGCAGACTGGCAGCCTCGGTGCCCGTGAGAAGGGAAGAGGGTGGGGAACAGGTCGGGCCTGGCAGGGTCTCCCTCCACAGCCAGTTCTGGGTCCTGGGTCTCAGAGCGGGTGGCTGCAGCCGAAAGGACTGTGCATGCCTGCGGCAGAGCTTCCTAGTCCCTGGGTGGCTGATCCGTCTGCCATGGAGGACTGTAGAGGCCCAGAAAGTGAACAGGGGCACTCTGTTCAAAGTAGGCCCAGTCTGGGGTGGATGGAGGGGACTTGGACTTTCTCCGTTGGGGGGCGGGTGGAAGGTATGTGCACAGCCCACCAAAGCACATATCTCGGAGGGAGGGAGGGAGGGAGGTGCTTTGGGTGTTTGGATCAAAAAAGGAATCTCCCCCTTGAGGGCCCCTCCTGTTGCCTGGCAGCGCCGGGGAAGGAAGCCTGCCAGCAGCACCAACTGCCCCACGCCTGGGGCCTTTTGGCCTTGTGGTGGAAGCCAGGCCCCCCAGGAGGCTGCCTGGTCACGGTCTGGGTGTCCGAGGCCTCCTGGATCGGCTCCCAGGGGCCATGTGGGCTTTGTTTGTGCAGTCGCCCGTCTTGGGCACGTGAGGAAGGAAAGGCCAGCTCCAGGTGTCTGGAGAGCTGCTGTCTTGGCAGCCAGCCTCCTGGACTTGCAGGCCTCCATTAGAGTGAAGGAGTGGATGGTCCAAGGATTCCCATCCTCGGGGATTTGTACTAGAAGGCCACCGAGGTCACTTCCAGCCAGTTCCAGATGGATGAGGGCTTCATCTCCTCCCCCACAGCTGCAAAACACACTGGCAGCTCCTTTTCTGGCGGTGGGGGGCTGTGTAACCAGCAAGCTCAGCCCTCGGGTAGCAAAGAGTTGTTGGAACCAAGCAAGTGTGTCCAAGGCCCTGGCCGCTCGTCCTGCGTGTCTGCCTCCTCAGGAGAGAGTTGTGCCTGGCCTGGGCACCGCAGGTGGCATGCTTGGCCCTCTGGGTCAACAGGCAGTCGGGGCTCCAGGGCTGCTTGGCACCCGGGGGACCTTGTTACCAGGGTGGAGAGGAGAAGCGCAGGGGGGCCTTCAGCCAGAGGAGGCAGCTGCGGACTGAGCTGTCCCTCCAGGCCTCTGTGGAGAACTATCCCTCAGCAGCAGCTTTGGCCTCACTGCCCTCGCCCTCTCTCCTGCCAGGTCAACGTGGGGCTGCTGGGGGTGAGCATGCTGGGCTTCTGCCTGCCCGTCTACCTCATCTGCTACAGGCGGCGCCTGGAACGGGTGAAGCAGCAGAAGCACGAAGATGCCCAGCTCTTCCTGAAGATCAACGGCACGCCCAGCGAGGAGGCCTTTGTCTAGAGATGCGTTTGGACTGGCTGGGGGAGGGCTCCCTCCCCCATCCTGAGGCCCCAAAGATGCCCCCCCCAGGTCACCCAGCACAACTCCCATCTCATGGGCCTTGCTTTGGATTCAAAAGCCACACCTCTTCTGTGGTACCACCCTGCTGTGGCCTCCTCTGCCCACAGTCTCTGGTGCTGGCCTCAGAGACACCTAACTTGATACGGGTCTTGGTTGCTTTGCAAAGGGAATGCCCCCCCCCCCCCACTGTTCTGGTGATCTAGCCCTTCTTGGCACACACCTGCACGACACACACACAAACCCACACAGCAATGGCTTCGTTTGTGTCTGTGCAGGACACAGACTCCGGCCTCCCTTCCATCTGCCTGCTTTCCCATCCTGGATGATGGCTTCCAACCACTCCCCATGTTCCCACTGGCCTCCACAGCTGCTGGCCGAAGATGAGCAAAGAGAGTATCCGGTCTGCCTGCATCTGGCACCTGTCCTGGGGAGGATGTGGCCCCCGCTTTCTCTACAAATTGAGGACCAGCTGGACAAACGCTGGTGGTCACACAGTGTCCCACCCTTTGGACTTTGGGGGCGTGGCCGAAGAGAGGCATCTTTGCACAGGGTCATGCAGACATCTTGGCTGCAGTGGGAATTGACCCCAAAATGTCAAATGTTAAGGGGCCTGGCAGATCAAGGCAAGGAGATGCCCCAAATCATGACCTGGGCTGAGATGTACTAGCTGCTGCCCTGCCATCCCCTGCCCGTGTCTGGCTCTGCCAAGGGCAGGTTCAGCCTCCTGACGCCTGGCACAGTAACTGCCGCCCCCTGATGGCAGGAATCCTCCTAGGCAGGGCACTGGTTCCCTTGCAGCAGCAGCCCTTTGTGTGTGTGTGGCGGGGAGGGGGATGACCAAGATGCCACAGGCGGATTGCAATGTCTTGTCTCTTAACATCAAGAAAAGAAAAGAAAACCCAAAACACCACTCTACTTGGCCTTTGTGTTTTTTACTCAGATCAACCAGAAGGCTGACCTGATAGAGAAAGTTTGATCAAGGCGCTTCCCTTGGAGGCCAGTGGGCTGCCCTTGACTGAAAGTGCTGCAGCAGAGGCCGGAGTGGCTCGGGGTGTGCACAGAGCTAGGACTGGTGGCCCTGTGTTCCTTGGGCCCTTTCTGGGGCTGCCTTCTGGGTGCCAGCCGAGGCCTGGGGCTTGTCTGCCCCGCTTCCCTCCCAGAGAGGCAGAGCAGGAAGCAGCCGTCTCAGAATGGGGTTTCTTCCCTCTTGGCTCAGTTGTAACCTTGTGCATGCAAGAGGAAAGGGCTGGACTTGCCCAACACTGCGCCGGGGTTGGCAGTTTCCAGATCAGCTGCCAGGTCGAGCTGTGGCACAGCTTATTCTTCACAGAGGGCATGTGGAGGAAAGCAATGATCTCGCATCTCCCACAAATGCTCTGAGCCAAGGACAAGCAAGTGCCCTTGAAGCATGTGCCAAGTGCCAGTGAGGCAGCAAACCAAGACTGAAGGCATGGAATCTTTAGCCAGGCAGAGGAAAAGGAGGCCACAGGGAAGCAAATGGCCGCCCTCATCGGTGTTTCGCTCTAATAGGGACACACTGAGGGACCAACAAGGTCAGAAGGTGCAGCATTTAATCTGGCACTGCTGCTGCCAAATTTGGTTGATGCTTCTGGCACCTCCAGCCAAGAGTGCCAGGAGGCTGGGTGGCATGGCTACAGCAGGCTCTAGCTGATCCAAAACTGCAGAAATCTTGGGTAAGTGACCATGTCATACTAGAATTCAACATAATGCAACCACAAGCAATAGAACATAATGATACCAGAGTCTTAGATTTTAAAAAATCTGATTTTAATAAACTCAGAACTTGGGAAAGATTCCTTGAATGAAAATCCTAAAGGGGAAAAAATCTTGCAAAACTGAAAAATATGATCATAAAAGCCCAAACCAGCACAATACCAGAAAGAAAGAGAAAGAAAAACAAGAAGAAACCAGCATGACTGCACAATGATATCACTGACAAATTGAAAGACAAAAAGGACAAGTACAAAAAAATGGAAAGAGGGACACAACTAAGGCAGGAATATCAGTAGATAGACAAAATCTGCAAAGAAGTCAGGAAAGCAAAGGCTCAGAATGAACAAAGACTTGTAACAAAAAACACAAAAAAAGTTTCTTCTAACATAAATAACAAGAAAATCAAGGAAATGGTCAATTCACTAGAGAAGACGGCAAGGAAGTAACAGGCAGCAGAAAGCAGAGCTGCTTAACTGATTCTTTGCATCGGTCTTCACGCAAAAAGAAACTATAGCCCAACCTACCAAAAAGATAACTGTAAAAGACAGACTAGAAATAAAAGTTAAAGTAAACAAAAAAAATAGAGAACACCTGTCTAATCTTCATGAATACAAATCCTCGGGACCTGATGGATTACATCTCAGAGGAACTGCAGATGTCATCTCAGAACCACTGCACCGCATCTTTCAAAAATCCTTGCACACCGGGAAACTACCAGAGGACTGGAAAAGAGCTGATGTGGTTCCCTTCTTTAAAAAGAAAAAAGAACTGACCCAGAAAACTACAGAGTAATTAGCCCAACGTCAATACCCAGGAAGAGAGAATAAAAAAACATCTGCCAACATCTAGAAATGAGTAAAGTAATAACTAGCAGCCAGCATGGGTTTGTTAAAAACAGATCATGCCAAACCAATCTTATTTTATTCTTCAACAGTGACTAAATTACTAGACCAGTGAAATACTGGACATAATATATTTAAACTTTAACAAGGCATTCAACAAAGTATACCACAATCTACTTCTAGGTAAGCTAGAAAAGCGGGATAGATAGCATCACCACCAGATGGATTCGCAACTGGCTGACAAACTACTCAATGAGTAATCCTTAATGGATCTAAGTCTACATGGAGGGAAGTAAACAATGGAGTACCACAAGGTTCTGCCTTAGGCCCAGTAGTCTTCAATATCTTCATAAATGACTAAGATGAGGGAATAGAAGGGGAACTTACCAAATTTGCAGATGATACTAAGCTGGTAGGAATATCCAACGCCGTAGATCAGGACTGTCACACTTGTGGGCCGGATGTGTCACATGCTGGCCCTGCCCCCACCTGGTTTAGCAAAAGGGGGAAAGTTCCCAATACGTCATGTGATGCTGCCGTGACTATGCGAGTTTGATACCCCTGCCCTAGAAGATAGGCTCAAGATCCATCTGGATCTTGACAGACTTGAACACTGGGCCCTATCTAACAAAATGAAATTCAGTGTAGAGAAAAGTAAAGTTCTACACTTGGGCAAGAAAAACCAAAAGTACACATAGATTGGGTGAAACCAGGCTTAATAACAGTAACTGCGAGAGGGATCTTAAGAGTCTTACTGGACAATCAGCTAAATATGCCAGCTGTGTCCAGCAGCAGCCAAAAAAGTCAACACAATCCTAAATTGCATTAATAGAGGAATACAATCAAGATCAAGTGAGATAACTAATACCACTCTATAAAGCCTTAGTAAGACCACGTCTAGAATATTGCATTGTTTTGGTCACCACACTATAAAAAAATGTTGAGGCTCTAGAAAAAGTGTAGAGAAGAGCAACCAGGATGATTTTAGAGGACTGAAGACCAAAACATACGAAGAAGAACGGTTGCAGGAACTGGGCATGGCCGGTCTAGTGAAGAGAAGGGCCGAAGGAGGCATGATAGCAGTCTTCCAATATTTGTGACCCCCCTCCCACCACAGAGAGGAGGGGGTCAAGCTGTTTTCCAAAGCACCTGAAGGCCAGACAAGGAATAATGGGTGGAAACTGATCAAGGAGATATTCAACCTAGAAATAAGACATTTTCTGACAGAACAATCAACCAACGGAACAGAAGTTGCCTTCAGACATTGTGGGAGCTTCACGAATGGAAGCTTTCAAGAAGAGGTTGGACTGCCATTTGTCAGAAATGGCGTAGGGTCCCCTGCTTGGTCAGGGGTTGTCTAAATAACCTACAAGGTCCCTTCCAATTCTGTAAATGTGATCCGTTGCTGCAGCCATCACATTAATGCCTGACGCAGATGGTTGGAACAAGTGAGCAACGAGAATGCAGCCCTTTGTGATCCCTGCTCTTAGACCCAAGGGGGTTGATGGCCAACAGCATCGGAGATGATCTGTGGCAACCTGGATTCCGAACACAAGAGCACTAACACAAATTGGAAGCCTCAGAGCCCAATAGGAAGTTGCTGCATGGCACCTGGATGGAGCAGAAGGGGACGAGGTGGGAGACCGTCCAGGCAGCTCTCTCACCTCTGCCCTGCCCAGCACTTGGCACCTGCTCTGTGCCCACCTGGTCCCTGCTGCAGCTCTCATCTGCCTTAACCCCATAGTGGTCTGGGGTTAGATGTCTCCTGGTGCTTTGGCAGCTTACTTAGGAGGACTCAGTGAAACCGAAGGCCTGAGAAGCATAATAGGGGGCAGTGAATGGGTCTGGGCTGCCCCTCTGGAGTAGCTTCTGTATGCCCCCCAGGAGAGGCAGGTAAGATGCAGCCCCAAGGCCTAATCCTTGGGCATCCACTCAGCTGAAATTTTCCTCTGGCTCAATTGGCCAATGGGCTTTGCAGACCTCTTTGAGGAGGGGAGAAAACAGGCCCCCACCTAATAGTCGTGCAGGGCCCAATCCTCCCCGTCTCTGCTCAGTACCCACTCAAAGGATCAGGCACAGGCATGAAGCTGTCCCATGGGTCTGCCCACTGTTGCTGAGGTGGGTGGAAGGTGGCCTAGGGTGTTCCAGCTCAGAGGAGCTTGCCCTGCCTCTTTGGCAGGACCCCCCACTACCTCTGCCACCCTTGTGGAGGGCTGGATTGGCCCAGCCAGTTTCTCCTTGCCTCTGGTCACTTGGACCTGGAACCTCAGCCTCGTGGCAGGTGGTCCTTCAAAGGGCTGGCTCCCTCCCCCTGGTGCAGCAAGGCCTTCTGTTATGGGAGATCCTCACATCCTGGCTTCTAAAGAGCTTTTTCCATCCCTACAGTCCTAGAGTGGAAGCCACGCAGGGCCAGGCCATGGTCTCTCTGGTAGAGCTGCAGGGAGAGAGTGGAGGCTGTGCCAACCATAGCTTTCCCCCCTCCCCAGTTCAGCCTTGCCCTGTACAGTTGCTTTTCCAACCTTGCCTGCTAAGGTCCCATCAGTGGGTTTGTGAGTCTGGGGACTTCTTAGGTGGGCTTATGGGCTGGCTTTACTTTGGGACCTCAGGCCAGCTGCCACAGTGGCCCTTGCTATTTCCTCACGCAGCCACCACCCTTGGTTGGGAGAAAGGGGCTGCCCCGGAGACCCCCGGGGGTCTCCAGGCCTGAGGGGAACTTAAAAGAGATCTCTATGGTCCCAGGGTACCACCCAAACAACTACATCACGCTGCTGTGAGTAAACCTTTGCCCTGCAAGGACTGAATGTGGGTCAGCAGGTCTCTTCCCCCATCTGCCAAAGTGAAATCCCTCCCTTAGAAATGAAGCAGGTTGTTCAGCCTCAGCAGGCAAACTCAGGAGATGCTCTGGGAGCCCAGTACAGCAAGCTACAGTGGTTACAAGAATAACCATTGGAAGGGACTTGGAGGTCTTCTAGTCCAGCCCTCTACTCTAGCAGGGGACCCTATTCCATTCTGGACAAAAGGCTGTCCAGTCTCTTCTTGAAAACTTCCAGTGTTTGAGCACCCACAACTTCTGAAGGCAAGCCATTCCACTGATTGTTCTCACTGTCAGGAGATTTCTCCTAAATTCTAGGACATACGCAATTCCTGCAACTATTCATCATATGTTTTAGCCTCCAATCCTCTGAACGTCTTTGTTGCTCTTCTCTGCATTCTTCCTAGAGAATTTTTGGATCATGGTAACCAGAACTAGACTCAGCATTCCAAGGGTGGTGTTATTAGCGCAAGTGGTATCAACATTTCCTGTGTTCTTGATGCTGTCCCCTGTTGGTGCAGCCGAGGACTACATTAGCTTTACTGGCGGCTGCAGCACAATGCTGGCTCACGGTGGTCCACTAGGACTCCTAGAGCCCCTCTTGCAGTTACTGCTGTGGGATGCTCCATCGCTGGAGGGTTTTAAGAAGACACGGGAGGGCCACATAGTAGAGAGCTTCCTGTCTGAAGAGAGGGTTGGACTAGAAGACCGCCAAGGTCCCTTCCAACTCTCTTGCTCTGCATCCTCTGTCTACACACCCTGAAGCCACCAACGGGACGCCCACCCTTTCCAGCGGAGGGAATCTCGGGGAAGGAGGGAGGGTTCTTCTGGGGTCAGAACTCTGCGTTCCCATCACTGCAGATCAAGGTAGCTTTTCAGCAGTGCTCGCAATGCTGGCTCATAGCTGCCTTGTGGGCAATAAGGACACCCAGATCTCCAGATCACGACGACAGTCTTGCGAGGTAGACCAAAAAGGGAAAGGTCCGCCTCTCCCCCACCCCTCCCCCTCTTCTTCGTAGACTTTCCCTTCCCGGGACTCCGACTTTCAAAGCGGCCTCCGTCCGGGCCTTGAGGCCGTCTAATGAGCCGCCGCCGCCGCCGCCGCCGCCGCCGCCCTTTGGGGCTGCCGGGTGGCTCCGCTTCCTTCGGCACCTCCCCGGGTTGCGTTAGAGAGTTTGCATTCAAGCCGCGCCCGCAGAGCTCCGGCACCGGGCCGGGAGGGTCGCCTCGCACGGCGCTCGCTCGGCAGTGCGGCACTTGGCGCTCCACGGGCGCCGCTTCCTCACCTCGCCGCGGGTCGGCGCTCTCCCGGCCCTTCCTTTCCTCGCCGGCCGCCGGGAAGGGGAACGAGGACGGCACCGCCCCCTCCGCGCGCGTGACGTCGTGCGTCGGACGCCGCGCCGTGACGCAGGGCTGTTGCCGAGGAACGCCGCCCGGTGCGCCCGCCTCCCCTTCCCCGCCGGAACCCCGAGCGCGGCGCCGGGGACGGACGGGCCGCAGGGCGACGGACAGCCGAGCGGAGGACGGGCGGCAGGGCCGCGCCGGAGCCAGCCAGCCAGCCAGCGGAGCAGCGCCCGCCATGGTGCTCATCAAAGAATAGTGAGCGAGCGAGCGAGCGGGCGAGCGGGGGGGGGGGTCGGGAGGGGTTCCGCGGGGGGAGGGGGGAGGTTTCGGCCGGGCCCGCAGCGGCGCCCCCCCCCCACAACTCCCCCCCCCGCAATGACCGCAGCCGGCCGCCGGGCGGGCTGGCGGGGCTCCCCGGCCAAGGACCCCTGAAGGTCCCTCCGCCGGCCTGGCCTTCCCGGGAGACGCGGCGCCCCGCTGACTCCTGCGTGACGGGGGAGAGGAGGAGGAGGGGGGGGGGGGCGCCTCGGCCTTGGACGCCCGGGACTTCCCGCTCCAGCCGCTCCGTCCTTGGCCGTGGGGGGGGCGCCCTCCCCCCCTCCCTCCCCCCTGGTTCCCCCCCCGGTTCCCCCGCGTGACCTCCGTGGGGCAGGTGGCGGGGCGGGATTCTCTGGCGCCCCCACGACGGGGGCCCCTGTAAGGGGGGCTGGCCCGCATGGCCCGGGCGGGGGGCCCCCGCAGCGCGGCAGAATAGTTCGTCCGTCCGGCTCCCCCGCGGGGCTCCTCCCTCCCCTCCCTCGCTGGGTCGGTGCAGCTGCTGCTGTGGGGGGGCTGTGCGCGGCGCCCCCCCCCCCGTGGGATCCCGTCGGCGCCGGTGCCCGCTACTAATCCTTTCTCCCGAGGCGGGGGCGGGGGCGGGGGCGGGGTGGGGGTCGGTCGGTCAGGGCTGCGTCCTGTGAGCGAGCGGAGATTGTCTTCTTGGGAGCCGGGCGCAGATCGGCTGCGGATCTCTGGATGGTTGCCGGCGGTGTCCGGGTGCCCCTCTGGCGGCGAGCGAGGCTGCTGACTGCCTTTCTTCTGCTCTCTTGCAGCCGCGTCGTTTTGCCCGTGTCGGTGGAGGAGGTAAGACTGCTATGCCTTGCGCTGCTTTTGTCCGATTTTATTTTAATTAAACGTATATGGCCATCCGACTCACACGCAGATGACTCCGGTTGGCTTACAACATTAAAAATAAATGAAATGAACCCCCCCCCCAAGCCCCTCCAGCAGTACCAGCAGCAACGCAGTCCGATGGACCACTTGATGGTTTCACTGGGGAAAAGGGTGCCCTCATCCCATTGGCAAAACCTTTTCTTCCTCCTCTTTCTATCTTGATCGAACTTTTGTGACTATTACTATTGCCTAAGCTCAGGGGAAATGAAGACTAATATTCCCTCCCCCCTCCCTCCCCCTCCCCCTTCAAGACATCTAGCCAAATTTGGGAGCTTGCAAATTAACCGTCCCCTTCTGCCTTTGTAGGCAAGGAATGTACTTCTGCTTTAGATGTAGTAGGAGAACAAGTAGGAGCAGAGGAGGGGAAACAACGTGTTGATGAGTTCTTCAAGCAACTCCTAGCAGTTTTGAGTGAAGTTCTGATTCCCTTGCAGAAAGGGCAGTTCCATTTGCCTGTGAACCTTCTTGGGCTCAGAAGTGTGGTTGCCCACCCATCCCTACTTACAATTTCCTGCATGACAACTCTGCCCAAGTTTAATGTTTATTTGGGGGTGCTACTGTCACTTTGCAAGAATCGTACAACCTCCTGATTGGTTGAGTGTTTTCTTTCTTAAGCTTTTTTTTATAATTAGGAACAAGATTGCAAGAAAGATTGCAATTTTCATACTTATTGTATGAAAATTGGCTTCCTGAAAAAGCATTACTGTTCCTTTTTGGGACTCTCTCTTCCTTTTTCTCAAGCACTGAGTGTCAAAGGAAGTGGCCAGTAAGCTTGAGGATTCATTGTTGCATGATCTGGGGATAACCTCTCACTGGAAAGGCTGTAAAAGTGGTTGGAAAATTCCTGGAGGTCCGGGTCTCGCACCCTCCTTCAGGAAGTCTTTTTCTTACTGTTATTTTGTTCTGCTTCTCCCCCACCAAAGCCTTTCTCTGATTTTGGCTCTTCAAGTCTATCAGGTATCCAAGCTGTCCAGAATTCAGGGGGGATAACCAGATGGTTCACAGTTAGGACACGAGGTTAACAAAGAAACAAAGGAATAAATCAACTTTTATAAATAAATAGCTTTTAAGAGGGTCCACTTCTGTATCTCATCCACACTAGCCCTCCCTGGCCATGCAGTTGTTCCTAATTGTGCCTCCCTGATGGAGAGACACTGACTGCCTTTCCACCTGCACCCCTCAAGTGCCCTTCAGACCACCCTACAACTCCATGTTGTAACCCTTTGATTGACAGTGCCCTCCCAGTCATCGCCACAGAATTGTCACGTGTCTGGCTGTGTACTGCGGGCTGGAGCAGCAGGCCTCCCAATGCCAAGGGAGCCGCCGTGAGAGAGAGGCGTATGTGAGAAACGAAACGCTGGGCCTCGGCCTAATCCTATAGGGCTGTGCTTTTGCTCTTGTCTAGCCGTCCTTTGCTGTTCCTCCGTGTTTGTGCATTTACCTAGGGTCAAGCTGCTCATCACATAAATCTTCCCAATCTTCTAGTCCTCTAGTTTGTGCCGTAAGGTGTTCAACCATAGCCTTCAAATATGTGTTGACTACAGTATCCATAATCCCTGGCTGCCCTTGGAGGAAGTCCACCAGTTCTGGAAGGCCCTGGGCTGCTCACTCCCATCCCTCCCTTTGCTGAATCATAGCTGGGGCCATGGGGTGTTGGAGGTTGCTTGTGAATCCAGTGCCGGGTGAACTGACCAAGAATCGTGGACTCCCTCAGTGCAGAGGCTGGCGGGGGGGTGGGGGGGGACAGCTGCAGCTGCAGGCTATTGGGCGCTGCAGGACCCATGGTTGCCCCAGAGATGACTTCATAGGTGTCGCCAAAGCCAGTCAGGGCAAAGTACCATCCTTTGTGGTAGAGCGGTTGTGAGTACAGGAGAAGCAGGCAGCCTCAACTACAGGCCTGGCTAGTAAAAAGGAATCTGGGTTGCTGACAGTGGCGGGCATTCCCTTCAGCCTCAGTTTCCCACACAAAGCCTGGGCTAAGGCGGCCACAGGAGGTCCATGCAGGGGAGCAAAAGGACCGCATGCCATCTCAAAGCAATTGGCTCTGCTGGGGGAGAAGGTCGATGCCCATTCTCGAGCCCTGCCTTGCCACACAGGAGTGAGCAGGCCCTGGCTCTGCATGTCCCACAGCCTGACCTGCACTCTCTGCCGCTGCCCGAAGGCTCCCTGGCTCCTCAGCTCTGCTTGCGGCTGTCACGGATGGGTGCCAAGGTGAGCCCTGCCTCCAAAGCCCCTGCCAGCAGGGCAGTTCCACAGGCAGTCTAGAAAGCCTAGTGGGCAGAGGGGGCACCCTGGTCTGGCCTTCCTGGCAGATGCAGAGCTGAGACTGCCCCTCTGGGGGTGTCTCACGGGCGCGCCACATGAGGGAGTCCTGGGGCTGCAGGAGGAGATTGGCCAGGCTGGTCATTGAATTAGGCCTCGTTTGGGCACGGCCTCAGTGGGTGTCTGCTCAGACGCCCCCTGTGCTCCTGCAGGAGCTGCTGCTCCTGTGACCTCCTGAGGCATGGATAGGGGAGGAGGGGGCTTCTGCCAGAGGGGCTTGCCTCTCCCTCTGGCCTGGGGCCAGGCCTCCATGCAGGAAGGGCAGGGCAGGGCAGGGCAGGGGGCTGGTCTGTTGGGGCAGTGGGCCAAAGAGCAGAGCCAGAGAGTCCTTCTCTCCCTGAAAACAGCACTTGGGATCCCCAGAGGGTCAGGCATTGCTGTGAGGCGCCCGAGCTCCTCCTTGTTCTGGAGGGACAAAAACAATTGGGGAATGACCAGCAGCCTGTCCTCTTCAGGCCTGAAGAGGGGAAGGGGGAGAAGATACGCTGGGCAGGCAGTTCCCATGGAAACCTCTGCTCTTCCTTAAGCCCCAGTGCCCTCTGGCTGGCCTTGGGGCTCTCGGGCAGGGCTGGGGATGCCAAGGCTCTGCAGAGGGTGCAGAATTGGCTCAGGTGGAGCTCCCAGCGCTGCCCCCCAACACCCCCCCCCCAAGTAGCATGGCAGTCATTTGCAGGCCCAATACTGCAGGATCCTGCCCCAGTGCCCCACATGCGCTTTGCTTCCCCCATACCTCGGATATGAGCATCAAGTTTCCAGCCTGCCTGCTTGCTGGCTCACTCTGCTCGGCCCTCCTGTTTGGAAGCCACTAACTCTGCCATGTTTTTCCTCCTCCAGTACCAGGTGGGACAGCTGTACTCCGTTGCTGAGGCCAGCAAGAATGAAACTGGCGGGGGCGAAGGGGTGGAAGTGCTGGTGAATGAGCCCTACGAGCGAGATGGGGAGCGGGGCCAATTCACACACAAGATATACCACTTGCAGAGGTAGGTGGTGTGGGAGGAAGTCCCCCTCCCCCTCCCTCCAGGAAAAGGCCAGGGTGTACAAAAAGAGCCAAATCCAATTCAGTCCTTTACTGTCAATGCACAACATGCATGCAGCGAAATTGAGTACCCTCCATCGGTACAATCACACAAAGCACAGAAACACAGAATACATTCAAACACAGAATATATCTCCAGACTTATAAACAAATCCCTTACCTCAGGAAATGCCCAGGCTAGGCACATTTCCACATACATTTCCACAGGCATGCATGCATGCATGCATGCATGCATAC
>JAEANM010000192.1:0-35463 GCA_017656035.1 Myanophis thanlyinensis | reverse complement strand
GCACGCACGCACACGCACACACACACCCATACATACAGGTCTAGGTGTGTCCGGGTCTTTTCCCATGTAATATTGAGAGTATCTTCGCAATGTTTTGGCGAGGTCCCACTCGCCATTCTCAGGCTGGTGCTTTCTGCTTTGTGCCAGTGCGAGCAGTGGTACGAAGCACTGGCATGAAGCAGAAAGCACCAGCCTGAGGATGGTGAGTGGGACCGTCGTGAAGATACTCTCAATCTTACACGGGAAAAGACCTGTACACACCACCGGTGAAAATCTATGAAAACATATAGATTTTCACGGGTACGGTATGTAGGTCTAGGTGTGTTTGGGTCTTTTCCTGTGTAAGATCTAGAGTATCTTGGCGACATTTCGGCGAGGTCCCACTCACCATCCTCAGGCTGTTTTCGGCTTTGAATATATATATATCTTTGAATAGATAATTTTACAGCAATATCCTCAGTGACTTTACACATTATAAGGAAGTAGAGAAGATACTATGATGATTTGCTGTGGTGACCCCTAATGGGAACAGCTGAAAGAAGAAGAGAGAAGAGACTACAAGTAAAAATAAGTTATAGTTCTTTTCTTGCATTTTCTTATCTGATTTTTTTTATGTCTGGAGCTATAGTACAGTACTACATTTAATTTCCCATTCACCTACTGTGTCAGTAATGCTGAAAAGGGTGACAAGAATTCATTCACAATCTCTCCCCCCCCCCCCCCCACTTATAACCACCTACACAAACTATTACCGGTAAGGTCAGGCTACACTTGTTTTTCTTCCGTTCACTCATGTCCTATTATCAGAGGCTGCCTGCAGTTTTCTTAGCAAGGTTTTTCAGGAGTGCTTTGCCTTTCCCTCCTTCCCAAGGCTGAGAGAAATAACTATCCCAAGGTCATCCAGTTGGCTTTGTGCCTAAGGCGTAACTAGAACTCATGAGCTGAGACAAAATGGTACTTGTTAGAGTTTGATCTCTGATCTATAATTGTTAGCTTGGAATTTGGACCTAGAAGGGGGCAGGGGAATTCTGATCTACTTTCCCTTAACAATTGTTACAGATCCATATATTGTCTATGTAAGAATCAACAAGAACCAGCCTTTTCTGTTTCCCCAAGTGTTCTTTTTTACTTAATCTTCCTTCTCTTTTATCTTATTGACAGCTCCATGTTTAATACATGTCCTGAAAGAAAATGAGAGGCAGTACTAGCTTTGTGGAACGTCTAGAACATCAGGAAAGGTGATGCAGAGAGAAGTAGTATTGTAGGATAGTTAGCCAAAATAAAAATAAATGCTCCCCCCCAGTTCTCCTGAAGAGTTTCATTCATATAATGAAACACATCTTGTGAAATACAATGCTTGCCCATGAATATTTATGACCTTGAAGTGCAGTTCTGAAAATGGTTACATTAAAAATAAGACTCAAGATTATAGGCAAAGATATTTAGTACAAAACATTCCATGGGATCTTTATTTTTATAAAAGTTGAGAAAAATAATGAAAGTGATAAATCAGTTGGTAAAATTGTCTCTAATAAAGTGATGATCAGTGGTGATTTTTTTTGTCTGACCTCCTTAGCCTTGACCATTCTGTTGTTCAGTGAGATCTAAAGTGTGGTTCTGACTGATTATCTTTGCGTCAATGTTAGTAGAGTTATTCTACTCCCACTTTATTATGATTCCTAATCATCAAGAAAGTCTACTTACATTGAAATAAATGTGAATCAAAACTCCTTCAAGATTTCCTGCTAAATGCAGATACTTGAGCCCCTAACCCTAACTTATCCCTTCATTGCCACAGTTTTGTTAATTTATCTTCATTTCTTGCCAGATCATTTTAAAGGGGGGGGGGGGAGAGTGCATGGCTGATTATTTTAGGTCAAGAAAGGGATTTAACTCAAATTGTGACTAATGTTTGAAATTATTAGATGGATCAATACATTTTATTCAAAAAAATTAATGAATTATAATCCCAATCCCAAGGGGTTTTTCAGTTATGGAGTCCCCCAAGTGATTCAGTTTGTCCAGCGGGCAAACAACAATGAATGTAAAAATTATTATGGATGTAGGCTACAGTCAATGAGGAATGAGTCATTTGAGCCCTCTCAGACTCTGTGTCCATCCTTGCTTTATTGGAAGTTCTTTATGTGGTATGCATACATTCTGAATTTGCAGGTTCATTTTGCATTAGACTTATTTCTCTTTCTCTCTTTTTGCTAAAGCACTTTGGTAGGAAATCTATAGTATCCTAAAGGAAAACTCTGAATCTGTGTTAGGGCAGAGGTTGAGATGGTAGGTAATATTCAGAGAAAGTATTTTCCAGTAAAATGACCTTTTTCTTGTTTTTCTTTTAGCAATCCTACTGGAAAAATTGTGACATTTAAAAAAGGAAGAGAGTTGTCAAAGATTTGACTTTGTGTAGATAAAAAATTTGGTGGGGGGAGATTGCAGGGGGTGGGTAAAGCTGCTGTGCAGTGCAGATAAGGAAGGGGTTAGATGTTGGTTTATCTCTCAAAAGATAGAAACCTCTTTGCTGGATTTATAGAGCGTTGAGTTTAAACAAACAGAAATTCTAGGGGATTTATGGATAATCATAAAGTGGCATAGATAAAATATCTTCTGACAAAATTTTATGCAGGGATATAGGCTGTCAATAAAATGGCATAAAATAATTCTTCATGTACATGTCTTGACTTAAATGTCCTTTTATTCTAGCAGTGAAGGACGTGTCAAATGGGGCTTTATGGGATCTAGTTGCTAACCTGTCAAAGGCTGGCTCACCAAAAGTTTTAAAATACAGCTGGGTTTATTCCTTTAGCATTTTTAAGCATATCACTGTAGTACATTTTCTAAGCCCAGCCTACAATATTCCTCAATTTATCTTTTATCTGGCTGTGCACCGCCCCGAGTTCCTTGGGAGATGGGGCAGTATATAAATGCTGATAATAAATAAATAAATAAATTTCAGGAATTTTTAAAATCTAGCTTAACAAAGTTTGGGCTGAAGCTAGTGAGTGGTACTTTATTTGTATTTCTTTTTCTTCTGTTGCTTCAATACTGTTTGTTTTGACTGTGACATAAGTACCGTAAATAACGTGCAAACTATCACAACCCTTTCAATGACAATCAGCCAGGACTATGAATGTATCACAAGGAGTTTGCTCTCATCCCAGCACCATGGACAGCGATTAGCAGCAGTTACGGTACTTTCTATTGGTAATTCCAAAATCTGTTGAATTGTGGCAGCAATGCATAAAGACTCTGTTAGGAAAACTTTTTTCCTCTTTACTTTGTATTACCTGATTCCTTTCCCACTCTGCTTGATATTTCTCCACAAAATTACAGTGCACTTTGCCAGGGACCAAAAATACTGGATGCAATTAGTTTCTCTCCTGCGTTGTGCAATGTGATAAAACTTATGCCCAAAGCAACACTTTTATGTCCAATCTTCCCTCTTTAAATCTTATTCTACTAAGGCAGCATTAGTGTTAATCCTGCTTTCTTGATTTAAGGAAATGTGGAAGAGGCCTCCTAATTCCCTAGAAGTTACTCTGCTTGTTCCTTCTGTTCCAACCTGTCAAAATAATGGGATTCATATGTTGCTAGTATAAGATGGGTATAAGGAAAACAGAATCGTTTGGTTTGAAAAAACGAATTAGGTTGTGGAGAGAAATGGACAGACTGGCTGTGAGAAATATATGCAAAATAAACAGCCTGTAACATCAACACCTATGACATATGGAAGATGAGATTTTAAGAGCAAAATGGCTAGCAACTTGTTAATGTTAAGGCAGGCTGTGAGCTTTAAACTTGTGGAAATAATAAGTGAGTCAACCAAAAACCACAGGCATATTCTCAAACAGAAAAACATTGAACAATTGTGCAGATAAAATGGCATTACCTCCTTCCCCACTGTATGCAAGTTTGCATCAAGTCATATTTCTTTTTTTCTCCCACTGATAGCATGTTATCATTTTCATTAAAGCCAACCTTTTCTTAACTTGCCTTAACTTGTTTATGGGATATCCATAAACTCTTCAGGGTGTCCTTCCTTCTATTGTTACCATTATTACTATGGTGACATATAAACTAGATTTTATGAGTCATAAATTTATTCTTTCAGTATAAAGAATAAGTATATACATTTATTTTAGCTTCCATTCTCGGAATTAGTGAGGGCTTACAATGCTTTCAGCCATCATGCTCAAAACTGACCTTGGTTATGCCTTAATAAAAGTCCACAGCTTAAAAGCTGATCCATTGTGAATTCATTATTTAGAGGAAGTTCTTGTTTAGCATCATCATGGGCTGATGTTGCTGGGAGTTAAAATGGACTTGGAGTACTCATTGAATAAGACATGAGAATTTTGTTCTTTCATTGATACTTATTAAATAAATATAATGGAACACTCTGCAAGAGGAGGAAGAGAAGGATCCTCATATTTCTATACCATTTATCAACATTTCCGGACAATGCATAACATTTCAGTATTTTGTACAGTTTAAAACACAATCAAATAAAATATAGTAAATCATACAAAGCATACGAGTTCATATGACTATGGATGATGAGCCATTCATTATAAGATGGCATATAATAAAATGAATAAAAGTAACATTTAGTATGTGCTTAAGTGAAATTACTCAGTTCTGGTTAGATCACTGGAGGAGTGATGTCTCCAGCATTTTATTTCTTTTGAATGATTTCACCACTGATTATCGCTATTTAGAATCTTGTCTCCTTTCTGTAAACTTCTGTTTATTGGGTTGTGTCCAGTGATGTTTCTGTTCATTGACAAAATGTTACTTACAAATGCAACATATGCTTTCATCCTATTTCAATATCCATATCCCCCCTCTCCAATGTTTTAAATCATTTGGGATCTGCTAGATTAGAAGAAGAGTTAAGGTACATGTGGCAGTGAAAAAAAATATATGCTTGAGTAGCAATCCACTCATCTAGCACTTTGGGGTTCACCTACATTTGGCATCATCAACCAAATCATGATATTGAGCTGTTTCTTTCATTGTTAAATTAAAAATCTACACCAGGAGAAGGAATTTATAGTGCACAGTGAGGGAAAAGAACAGTAACCCTGCCCCTGCTTATATATTATATATAACAACACTATAGGGCACTGCACACCAGAACAACTAGACACAAGGACAGTTTTTTTCCCGAGTGCCATCACTCTGCTAAACAAATAATTCCAACAACACTGTCAAACTATTTTACTAAGACTGTATTACTATTCTTCTTCTCATCGTTCCTATTACCTTTCTCCTTCTACTTACGACTATAATTTTGTTGCTTGTATCCTTAAGATTTACATTGATTGTTTCCTAATATGATTTGCTTGCTTACTTGTGTCCTATGACTTATCGTTAAGTGTTGTATCTTATGATTCTTGATGAATGTATCTTTTTCTTTTTATGTATATTGAGAGCATATGCACCAAAGACAATTTCCTTGTGTGTCCAATCACACTTGGCCAATAGAGAATTCTATTCTATTCTGTTTCTTTGCTCATCTTGCAACAGATTCTTTCCCAAAGACTTGCAAAATAATGTTTACTGTTACATATATGCTGATGTAATGTCAAGGAACAAGACCTATGAAGAAGATTCGAAGTAAAAAAAAGAAAAACTGGCACAGATTTTGGAAAAAGAAGTTCTCAGATAACCATTTCAATTTTATTGTAGGATTTTTATGCTAGATTTTTCATATTACTCTGTGTCACATACACACACACACACACCACTTTGGGCTTCCTCTAAAAAAAAAAGCAAGATACAAACATTAGTATGAATGATGTTAAGAGTCTCTTTTTTAAACAATTTGCTCTCTTCTCTAAATGATCCTTTTTTTAAATAGCTATTTATGTTACAAATGACACAAGAGCCCTTTTGCACACATTTGTGCATAACATCCAGTTAGCTGCTTTGTCTCCTTGTGATTCAGTCGGCAGTGTTTGGAAAGATAGTTAAACTGTCTCATTTTCTTTTCATTCTCTTTCATTGATTGGTGTAATTGCACAATGGAGTTTGTTTAATAAGTAACCAATACATAATAGTAAGTAACTTAGATCATAGTGAATAATTGTTAATTGTGAAAAAAGGGGGGCATGGGTTAATTATGGAGATTTGTGGGATGGAAATAACAATTAAGGTAATGATGTAGATTAACATCTCACTGCCTGAGGAATTAGAGAAATAGGCTGCAAGACTAGTGACATTAAATCTGGTAGCTTTAAATTTAGCCTAACTTATATTTAAATCTATCATAATGACCTTTCTTGATAGGTGTTCTTCACATGAATAAATAGAATGAGGTGAAGGCAACTATTGTTTTCACTATGATTTACTCTGAAGCACTCAGGATATTGTCTTGAAAAAATGTATCACCATAATTTCTCAAGGACTACACCTACAATAGCGAGCAAAAAAACAGCAAATGCTCACTAAAACGGTTGAGAGCTGTATGCAACAAAATTTCATTTTAATGTATGCCAATTAGTCTACATTTAAAATTATTCTAGTAAGTCTGTAGCACTTTGATTGCTGTCACTAGCTTGGCCCCTCTTGTGGTGCCTGGACATCTGTTGGTAATTGTACAATGGAGTTTGTTTAATAAGTAACCAATACGTAATAGTAAGTAACTTAGATTAGAGACTTTCTGATGGACCACCCACAAACAGTAAGGGTTGGGTCCTTTACATCCTTCTCCCTGAAGCTCAGCACAGGCTCCACCCAGGGCAGTGTGCTTAGTCCCTACCTTTACTCGCTGTACGCACATGACTGCATACCTTCAGACCCATCTAACATGGTAATAAAGTTTGCAGATGATACCACCATGCTGGGCCTTATTACAGGAGGGGATGAAACAGCATACAGGAAAGAAATCCAGAAGCCAACTACATGGTGCTCAGAAAACAATCTGCACCTACTGTAAACACCAGCAAGACTAAAGAGATGGTGTTGGACTTCTGGAAACAGAGGAACCTGCCCCAGTCTATATCAAGGGAGGCTGCGTGGAGAAGGTTTCCTCCTTCAAATTCCTGGGAGTGCACCTCAGCCAGGACCTCACCTGGAAAAGTAACACATCCCAGGTGATCAGGAAGGCCCAACAAATACTCCATTTCCGGAGAGTCTTACAGAAAAATCAGGTGGCACAGTGGCTGATGACTTCTTTCTATCGGTCAACAATAGAAAGCATCCTCATATACTGTGTCATAGTATGGTACACCGGACTAACAACTGAAGACAAGAAGGCACTACAGAAGGTAATGAGCACAGCACAAAAAATCATGGGCTGTCCCATAACCGCACTGGAGGAAATAGCCAGATCCCGCTGTCTCAACAGAATGAGAAAAAATCCTCAGGGATGACTCTCACCCTGGACAGCACTTCTTCATACTTCTATCATCGGGCAAATGAAACAGAAGCATAGCCAGCTGGACAAATAGGCTGAAAAATAGCTTCTATCCATGGGCAGTCCGACTTCCAAATGCCACATAACATCACGACTAGACTTAATACAATAGATTAACAGTGCCAGTGCAATGGGCAATATGTACATACCAGTGGAATAATGTGTATGTTTGTATACATATACATGTACATGTACTATACATGTATATGTATGTGGAAATATATGTGGAAATATTCCTAGCCTGAGCATTTCCTGGGGTTAGGGATTTGTTTATAAGTCTGGAGAAGTATTCTGTGTTTGAATGTATTCTGTGTTTCTGTGCTTTGTGCAATTGTACCGATGGAGGCTTATTCAATTTCAGTGCACACATGCTGTGCATTGACAATAAAGATTTGATTTGAATTGAATTGAATTGGTAACTTTGATCAGAAGACATAAGGAAGCATTATGTGTTTTGGGCATGCTGATTCACCAGTCTCTAACAGACCATGTGAAATAATGTTGGGTGTATTGCTTTTGAAGGGGGTGAGATGACTCAGTGGTTAAAAATGCTGAACTTGTGGCTGGAAAGCCAACAGTCTGGGTTTGAGACCTGAGTGCCACACAACAGGGTGAGCTCCCGTTATTTGTCCCTGGTCCTTCTCACCTAGGAGTTCAAAAGCATGCAAATGCAAGTAGATTAATAGGTACCACTTTGGTGGGAAAATAACAGCATTCCATGCACCTTTGACATACAACTATGCTGGCTACTTGATCACGGAAAATGTCTTTGTACAAAGCTGGCTCCTTTGGTCAAGAAATAGAAATAAACACTGTGCCCTAGAATCAGACACGACTGGACAGGGAAACCTTTACCTTTATGTTGCTTTTGATGGAGACAGTCTGTAGGATTGTCCTTGTTTTAGAGAGAACATGTGAAAATAAATTAAAAACGGTCACCATAAATGTTTAAATGTATCTCTGGCATATAAATTGTCTGGGTCTACATTTTACTCATTTCTTGATAATGCTTTTGCCATTTCCTGCCTGTTAGGTATAATAGAGTTGATGTTCGCAAAGATGAGAAAAGCCATGATAATATTCTAACATGCAAGGTTTTTGATTAGATAATGGAACGAGACACTTTTGTTTAAAAAAAAAAGCTTTTAAACACTTTCCTTTTTCTCTGCAAGCCTAGATATGAAGGATTTTTTTTATTTCTCCTCTGTTCTTCCAGCTGCTGCTATATTGCCATCCAAGCATCTTCTAATGTCTCCATATTCTTTCTTCTTTGACAATTTGAGACTTAAAACGCTGAAGAGGCTGGTAGCTATTAATAGCAATATAACATTAAAGGATACCTGTTATTTTATAATAGTATAATGTAACCTGAAATGATTATCTCAGAGTGAAATTCTGCTGTATTTCCTACAGTAGCTTTCCATTCAAATATGCCTGGGATGTTTCAATGGCAATTTGCTAAAGCAGAGAAGTGCCTATTGTTTTGGAAGATATCAATAATATATACAGAAATCAAACCACTTGAAAGGATTAATAATACTGTATGTAGGGAAATCAAAACAGAAATTGGACATTTCAGAATCTGTGGTTGTTTTTGCTGTGAATATATGATGGTAGTGAGTTTAAGCTTTCATTAAAATCAATGGAATTTTCATCTGTCCTTGTATAGACATTTCAACGATATTATTGTGTAGTTTGTCTACATTGTGAAATCAGAATTTAATTCTTATCTCTGCTAAAATATGAAGTAATTAAGTATTCAACAGAGTACTCAAGCCAGTATTCAATTGCCTTCTGCAACTAGAAATACTGGTCTCCATACAGAAAAGGAGGTCTCCTAGCACATTTGGGGATTAGACAATTTGTGACTCATTGGGTCATCATTTTAGATCATGGGAGTGGGAGAAACTTCCAATTTCCTGTTGGCTTTCCCATTAGTTTCCAACTTCCTGGGAAGTTGGCAACAAAGGTACCTCAAATGATTGATTGAAAATCTTCCTCTTTCCTCCCTCTTGGAAACTTTTGAGGTATTTTGAAAGTGAGGATCATGTGACTGCAGCTTGCTGTGGCAACGTGGCGGCAACATTGAACAGCAGCAGCACAAAGGCACTGAAGCAACAGCAACAAAATCCTCAAATTTCATTCCATCAGGAGTAATGGGTCCTGGCATTCTGTAAGTTATCTCAGTTGAGGTACCTTTGTTGACAGAGTTTTGCAGCATTTTCCCCAATTGAAAATTACAAAAACAGTTTTAATAGTATATAGCAGTGATGGTGAACCTTTTAGAGACCGAATTGTCCCCCCAAAAAGAGTCTCTCTCTCTCTCTCTCTCCTTCCCCCCCCCCCCCCCACGGCAGAGCAGTGCATGTTAGGGAGCTGAAGACCAGCTGTCCGGCAGGGAGGTGGGGCATCACAACACCGGCAGCTCTGCAAGAAAAGCAACTGACATTCAGGAGACAAGATCTTTTTCTTTCGGGAGAAGTTGGAATTGATTGATTGAACTTTAGAAATGCGACGGAGAAACGCAATGCAGCTGGGCTGAGGCGACAGCACACGTGCCCACAGAGAGGGCTCTGAGTGCCACCTCTGGCATGCGTGCCATAGGTTCGCCACCACTGGTATATAGGTTTCCATTTTGGAAAAGCATAATCAGAGGGTAGGAATGGGACTGAGGTTTCTGTCACTATAGTTACTTCTGCTGATCACTGGCTGCCAGCAATTTGGCAGTTCAGGTCTTACTGGGCTCAAGGTTGACTCAGCCTTGCATCTTTCCAAAGTTGATAAAATGAGGACCCAGATTGTTGGGGGCAATATGCTGACTCTGTAAACCGCTTAGAGAGAGCTGTAAAGCACTGTGAAGTGGTATTTAAGTCTAAGTGCTATTGCTGTTGTTAGCCAGAATCCAACTTCTCCATTCATTAGTACTTGAGCTACCATGCTTGATCATTATTACCCAAGTTTCCTTGCCTTTCACCCTGGACAGTCTTAATCCTAACCTTTCTCTATATCCAGCATCCCTTGGTTCTCCCATCACCATCCTGTTCATGAATAGAGAGATTTGGTGAGTTTGCTCCCTTTATGGCTTCAGGATGTTGGTTATTACTGTGTCATTCTTTCTACCCTTCATCCTGGGATTGGTTGCTGGGAGGTCACTGCTCCTAATGTCACCCAGTATCTCACCCACTGTGGAGGGGGCATTTAGGAGGCTTTTCCCTTACAACCTCCTATCCTCTTGCCTACCCAGGTATAGTGGTGCTGCTCCATTGATTAGCTTTGCCCTTCTAGTGGACCAATTAAACTGTTTTGCACTCCTTGCAAGCTGATAGAGGGCCATGCTGTGAGAGACTTCTGACTCTGATGTGGGTGGGCCTTCCTTTGTTAGAGGGTCACAGTCTGGATGGCTGCTGTTGCTTATTTCAGTTTTGGAAGCTGCCAATTTCCTGATCAGCCTCATCTTTCAACTAACCACTCAGGGTCTTCTCCTGATGTTCTTTCCCAGTCTCCCTTGTGGCCATCTTGCTTCTATCCTTCTATCAGTGTGCCAACTAAACTGCACAGGAAGGTCTTTGAATAACTGTCTTGCTCACTAATCCTTCCACTTTTTCAAGAAGGTAAATTGTAAGACTTGAATACAGGAGGTATCTTCCACCTCCAACGACAGAAAATCCTTATGACAGAGTTTGTGTATCCTGAAAAAGTCTTTGTTTTGCTTAACCATGGTTTAATAAATAGGCCATTGTTGGCTAATTCACTAAGGGATAATCATACTTTACAAAGCACAGTGGCCAAGTTCACACAACACACTAAGCCAAAACGGAATGAATCACAATATGTCTTAGTGTGGTGGCTTTCATAACTTTCACAGCAACTGTGAGTAAAGAATTTTTCACACATCATAAATATGTGCAGTCTCCAAGTTATAATGTTATGCTTTATTAAAATGCTATATATGTGGGCCTTCTAAGTAGCTAATTTCTTTCAAAGCAACAAATAATCCTGTTAAGAAGATAGCAGTGTTTTACTTTTAAGAAAAATGAAATCTTTATTGAGACAATAGCAAGTTGAGCTAAAGTGGGAGCTTGTAATTTTGTTCTGCTTAAGGCATGAAAAAATTGATAAGAAACCAGGCTAGATAAACCAGAAACCGAACACACTTGATTAGGGATGCCTGAGAGCATGACCTACACACTGAGTTTGATTGCATGATGCTTTTTGTTCTGCTCAATAAGTTCAAAAAATACTCAGTTCCTTAATCAATGACAATTTGCCCAACCACAAAGAACATGGATTTGATTTGTAACTTGAATGTAATGGATTTTAGCTGTCTAGACATATATACTTTTTATATACTTTTTAAGATAGTAAAATTATACAGTATGTTGCAAGACATTGCTGATGTACATGCAATATATACAGAGGTGAAATTCAGCAGGTTCTAACAGGTTCGCTAGAACCTGTAGTAAATTTTCTAAGCAGTTCGGAGAACCAGTTGTTAGAAGAAATCTCCTTTTGTTTTTTTCCACTTTACAGGGTTAATCCTGTAAGGAAGGTTAAAAAAATCATTCTGGTGTTGTTTCTAGCCTCATCTTTATTGCCCTGCTTATTACAGAAACTGTCCACCCAGTCACATGACCCCTCCAGCCACGCCCACCAAACCACGCCCACAGAACCGGTAGTAAAAAAAATTGAATTCCATCACTGAATATATATTTTCCCCATCATAATTCAAAAATTATATGTTATGAATCAGAAAACAATAACATAAAGGAGAAATCCTTTGTGAATCTCCGCTTGATCTAAAATGGACGTATGTGTGAACAGATTAATAGATACAGTTTGCATCCATAAGAAAGTGATGGTACATACATCATGATTTCATCCTGCCCATGCTCTGTTATATGACAACATACTAAGAGAAATATGTTAGTTGTGTTCTTTATATAACATCATGACACATGCAATATATCATTCTGTATCCATCCGCTGCTCCTGCTCTTGCTTGCTCTTGTACATGAGAAGGCACATTTAAAAGCTATATCAGAAGCATTCAGGTAATCCTTGACTTACAACCTGTTGTAGCCCATCATCCACCAGCCCCTCCAGCAGCCAAATCAGAGGAGGCGGAGGCATGGGAGTCAGGGACAGCAATAAGGCAACCTGAGAGCTTTGAGGGGGGGAAGAGGGAATGGAGCTGAGAGAGAGAGAAACATAGGCGGAGCCTGGGCCATCCATCAGCCCCCAGAGGGAGAGTCAATAGCCCCCAGGTCTGAAGGTGACTGATGAGGAAGAGGAGGAACAGCTGGATCCAGTGCCTGACATGCAGATGTGCAGACACAGAGAAGAGAAGAGCAGTGGAAATCTGTGGGCCGATTCTTGGGAAGGAAGAGCTAACAAAGCCCCACTTTGAGGATAAAAGTCAGGGGGCAGAGATGAATAGATGTGGCAGACAATTATTCCACCTTCTGACCAGCCGGACTTGTTAGCCTGCGTTGAGAGGAAAACTTTTTGCCAGGGCTGCAGCCATTCTTAACAAAGGAATCTTTGAGTTAACTTCAGAGGGGTTTGTCATGTTTGGGGAGCTGGGTCAAAGCACAACCATTCAGATAGTGACCATTTGAAGTTACAACGGCACTGAAAACAGTTACTTGTGATTGGTCCTCACACTTACAACCATCACACATCCCCTTGGTAACATGATTAAAATTTAGGCACTTGGCAACCAGGATTTATTTACAATACTTGTGGCATCCTACCTAGGTTTATGTGATCTCCATTTGCGACCTTCCCAGTTGGCTTCTGACATGCAAAATTAATGGGGCAAGTGTACTCACTTAACAACCACAGGGTTTGCCTAATAACTGTAGTGATTCACTTAACAACAATGGCAAAAAGGTCATAAAGTCAGTCATGACTCACTTAACAACTGCCTTGTTTAACTATGGAAACTCTGGTCCCAATTGTGATTGTAAGTCAAGGACTTCCTGTATTATGATTTCTAAACAGTGACACCATGTCATGAGTGCTTTGTGTTATTCCTCTGGAAGGATCTTCATTTACTTTCAATGCCTCCCCCCAAAAACTACCCATTAATTTGCTTTGTGCTGCCAAGGGAGACAGAAATAGATGCATACACCTGACTCTTAAAACAAATTGAGTTCTGGCCTCCCTGCCCTGAAAGAACATCACACGGAAAGAGATGTCATCTAGGGCAGGATGGTAAGTAATTAAGTTATGAAGTTAATGAACAATCATTCACCTCTGTTTCTCCTGGTCAAATGAGTGCACAATAATTGACTTACAGTAATAAACTCTGATAAAATGGTGAATTGAAACCTGCCAAAGAGATTATGCATTTAAATATAACATGCTTTTTAAAGAGTTGCATTCCTTATGTAGATGGAAGCTTTGTTTGCTCTGTGTTAATGATGTAACAGCAGAGTGCCATTGAAAAAGGAGTGTTCAGCATTTTGTCTTTATTTATTTATTTACTTACTTACTTATTTACTTATTTGTATTTCCTATTTCTAAACTGCCATCTCCCTCAAAGAGAGAGCTACTGGCATTTAAAATATGCTAGTAAGATAATGTTCCCGATCATTTGAATGCTCATGGAAATGATCAGAGTTTTCTCCTTTCATCTTCATAAAGAAGAATGTTTCATTTGTTTCTTAGGTCCTTGGGTACATACTAAGTACAGGTTGTCCTCGGCTTACAAACACAGTGGAGTCCAAAATTTCCATTTCTAAGCAAGATGGTTGTTAAGTGAGTTTTGCCCTGTTTTGCCAATTTTCTTGCCACAGTTGTTAAGTGAATCATCGCAGTTGTTAAGTTAGTAACATGGTGACTAAAGAAATCTGGCTTCTCCATTGACTTTGCTTGTCAAAAGATCGCAAAAGGGGATCACGTGACCCTGGGACACGGCAACCGTCATAAATATGCGGCAGTTGCCAAGCGTCCAAATTTTGATTACATGACCTTGCAGATGCTGCAACGGTTGTAAGTGTGAAAAATGGTCACTTTTTTCAGTGCCATTGCAACACTGAATGGTCACTAAATGAATGTTGTCTTTTCTTTTCTCAGAAAAAAAGGTGGCCTTAAATGTAAGTATTGATACAGAGTTACAAATTATTTTGGTAGATATTTATATAGATAGATATATACATACATTGTTGTCTGTTACTTAGAGCAGGGTTGTCCAACTTTGACAACTTGAAGACTCATGGACTTCAACTCCCAGAATACCCCAGCCAGGTTCTTTAGCCCTGTTGTACCCAATGGACAATTCTTGGTCTGATAGAACCCATTTGATGGAGAAGTTAACCCATCTAACCTACTTAACAACAAAAATTTTACAATTTTCAATCTCAATGGTGGTCGTAAGTCGAGGACTACCTATATAATATTTGGGGATTTCTAGAACAAGACTTTGCACAGTAGGGGGAGCACTGAGTCCCAGGGGTTTCATGTATTTAAATTTTCATGTTTATAGTGGTTTCCTTTTGTTTCCTTCTAAAGCATTGGCTAATATATTTTGATTTAATTAATGTGCGATTCAGTTAAATAGTGGTATATGCCAGTAATATGCCAAACACACAATGTTCAGACACTTACTAGCACAGTCAAGGGGATACATAGGTGGGTTATCAGTAGAAAGATTTTAATTATACATAAGATGTATACATCTTTTGAAATGTTAACCAGTCTCAGCTCTCTTTGGTCTGAAATATATATGGGAGAAAAAGAACAGGATATATAGTACATGTGTTGATTTGAAAGGAGAAAGTGCTCACAGTTGCTGTTCATTTCCAAACAGCAAGTGTGAAATTTCTCTTGTTTTGCCATGACCAGTGCATGAAATTGCTGATCATTTTCTTTTATTTTACTGAAGGCCTCAATTATAAGTTTAGGCTTAGGAACTGCGAATTCTGGCTAGCATGGAAATTTAGTTTGGTGATGATTTGCTTGGATCTGTATGTATGCCTTGCAGGGTGCTAAACTTACCTTTATAGTTAATATTAAGTCTTCGACTGAAGTAGAAAACCCACTGGCTTCTGCCATTTTCTCTATAAATGAGTAATCTAAGCCTGTGGCTCCCTGCTGACTCTCTTGAGGCTCTTGTGTACTGGTATAATCCCTGAACACAAGACCAGCACACAGTTTTAGTGTGAGGCACCTGCTTTCTTTAATAATAGGAAAGGAAGTTGGATAAATCATCAGTGTTATTGCTAACTTCAAATCCACAGCCTAAAGAAGCTTTAGACATTTCACAGAAATAGAAACAATTTTGCACATCCAGTTTTGCATTTAATGTAATTAACAAAGGGACAGTGTTGGCATTCCAACGTTTTAAGAACAAACAAGGGAAACTTGAGATCACAGTAGGCACAAGGCTACCTGGTTGTTGTGAGATTTTGGCTTGGTTCACCATGCTCCCCTTATTCCACCTCTGAGAAGCTGGGTAGGCAACACAATTCATTGGATTCCCATATTTCATACATACATGTTATGCTGTTCCAATGAATGTAAAGAGGTTCATTGTTCAGGTTATTTAACAAACACAAGGAAGGAAAACTGATTTTTCAATCACATCCTTACTGTGATTGAGAACTACTGATGTAATTTTTGCCCTGAGAATGTTAATGGAGAAGTATAGAGATGGTCAGAAAGAACTGCATTGCATCTTTGTGGATTTAAAGAAAGCGTATGACAGAGTGTCAAGCTATGGTACTGTATGAGGATGTCAGAAGTGGCAGTGAAGTATGTCAAGAGTAGTCCAGGATATATATGAGAGGAGTATGACAGTAGTGAGATGTGCTGTAGGTCAGAAAGAGGAGTTCAAGGTGGAGGTGGGGCTATATCAAGGATCGGCTCTGAATCCCTTCTTGTTTGCTATGGTGATGGACAGGTTGACAGATGAGGTCAGACAGGAATCCCCATGGACAATAATGTTTGCGGATGACATTGTGATCTGTAGTGAGAGCAGAAAGCAGGTGGAGGAACACCTGGAAAGGTGGAGGTATGCTCTGGAAAGAAGAGGAATGAAGGTCAGTTGTATTAAGACAGAATACATGTGTGTGAATGAGAGGGAGGAAAGTGGAACAGTGAGGTTACTGGGGGCTGAGGTCAAGAAGGTGCAGGAATTTAAGTATTTGGGGTCAACAGTCCAGTATGACAGGGAGTGTGGAAAAGAGGTGAAGAGGTGAGTGCAGGTGGATTGGAATGGGTGGAGAAAGGTGTCAGGTGTGTTGTGTGACAGAAGAATGTCAGCAAGAATCAAAGGAATGGTATACAAGATAGTAGTGAGACCAGCTATGCTGTATGGGTTAGAGACTGTAGCAGTGAGGAAAAGACAAGAGGCAGAGATGGAAGTAGTAAAGATGAGGATGTTGAGGTTTTCTTTAGGAGTGACCAGGATGGGCAGGATTAGGAATGAGCACATCAGAGGGACAGCTCAGATCACTCTTTTGGGGACAAGGTCAGAGAGGTCAGATTGAGATGATTTGGACATGTGCAGAGGAGGGAGAGTTGTTATATTAGTAGAAGGATGTTGGAGATGGAGCTGCCAGGCAAGAGGTCAAGAGGAAGGCCAAAGAAGAGAGATATAAATGTGTTAAAAGAGGACATGAAGTCAATTGGAGCAAGAGTAGAGGATGCTGAGGATAGAGGTGGGTGGAAAAAGATGATTCACTGTGGCGACCCCTGGGAACAGCCGAAAGAAGAAGAAGAATCCTTAATTCAGGTTTTAACCTAACTAGCTTTTACCTCTGAATTTTTGCTGTTTTCTTCTTCCACAGAAAGTCCAGTGATACCATTCAGTTATTACAGAATTACAGAAAGATCAATGATGATGATGGTTCCATATTATGTTATTAGGGATGATGGGACTGCTAAAGTTGTTTGTTAGGCAATGAGATTATTCAGTTTCTGCTTTTCTGTGCAATGTGAGTATGGTATGTACCATCTTGGGAAGGTAACCGAGTCTACTAACAGACTAGGACAAACCAATATCCTTTCCATCCCCATTCTTATTTTGTGCAGCAAGAAGATTAATTTAACTAGAGTTATAGCAACTCATTTTCTTTCGAATGGAGTGAAGACAATAGCAGTGGCAGCTCCAAGAATCATGCAAATAATGCATGGGAGAAATAGCGGCATGTCTGTCTATCTGCCTGAGTTTTTTCTTGCACCAAAATCCATTGTGGATGAGAAAAATGGAATGGGGCTGTCACCATTCCTCCAATAAGTTCTTGGATAGCATAATGGTATGTCAGGAAAACCTTGGGACTCAAGGGAAAGAGATGCTGCCTGGGGAATGGTCAGATAACAGAGGCCGTAGCCTTCAGCTGTATAATGGCAAGAGAAAGAAAGTCTGAAGAGACCCTACCTAGTTTTGCAGGCTGTAACAGAGACAGTGGGAGAATTGCAAGATTCTGTTAAGGTAGCCTTCCTGTCTAATCTACCTGGGAAAGCTGACCTAGAGAGATGATCTGTTGCCCTTCTTAGAACTTCTTCAAGACCTTAAAGCTCACTTCTCCAAATGCACTGCCAAAAAAGAAGCCGGGTTGGAGCAGTGTTTGAAACTTTGCCAGTTCTCTACAGCTTGAAATTATTATTAATGTTAGTGACACAGCACAGACAAATCATTTGGGTATTGCAGTGAAAACTGTATATATAGGCCAAGAGATGTGTGGTTAATCTGGGAGCTCCATTTTTTCTTGTGTCAGAAATACATTGTTTTACCTGTCGGAACTCCCCCTGACGGTGTAAACTGGAAGCGGTCTATGCATCTGCAATGGTTACTAGAGAAGAAGAATATTGAAATATTGAGTCAAGGGCTGACCCTTGTTTTTTTTTTTCCACTGGGAGAGTGTGATCATCAAAGGGTAATAGGCGAGTCGAAAAATATGAAGTGCTGAAAAAACAAGCCTCAACATGAAGTCACAGATCCTTAGTTTTGGCACTTATTTGGGGCAGCAAATGTTCTAAATTGAATTATGGGGCTGTATAAATCCATTGGAAGGAAACAAGATGAGGCATGCTACAATTCAGTTGCTCATTGTATCACAAAGGCAACTTGTTGGGCCTTGCTGCTTCCTGGTGCATTCTGCTACTGCTCCCCACCCCCCCACCCCAAATACTAACATATTTTGTTCTCTGGGGTTCTGCTGAATCCAAAGTTTTCTTCCCCTCTTGTCCCTCACCCTCACACTTGCTTTGCCAGACAGCTGTTTGGCAGCATTTTATCCAGATTGGCTTCATCCACTTCCAGTAGTACAGCTTGCAATGCAGACTTTGCTCTGTTCATTTTCAAAGCTGGGTATTCTCTTCCCTTGATTTTTGGATAAGGATTTGCCCCCCACCCCATATCTAAAAATGAAAATAACTTTAATCAATAAATAGCTTAACATATTTTCTTCAGATCACCATGGTTAGTGTAGTAATCTGTTGCCCATATTTGTGTTTGCAGCAAGAATGTACAAAAATGAGATAATGACGGAGAGAATTCTGGCAGTATATAAGAAACAAATACCAAAAGTACTACATAGCCCCAGGAACATATAACCGAACATGAAAACTTTTATGTATTTCTAAATAATTGTGGAAAAGAAATCACTTTCCCTTTTTCCTGAGCTCACCACAGTTGTTTTTAGATTAAAGTTTGGCCTCCTTAATATAAATGATTAAGTTGATATTAATGGGCTTAATCAATCAATTAAGTTACTGATAACCCAACAGACAATGCTGTAGTTGTAAATAATAGCCATCCCTTTGTGCTATGGGTGTTATAGATTTAGCTACAGGTATTTCTCACAATTTCTTTTAACCTACAGGACAAAGGCAAATTTTGGAACAGATTTCAGTATTTATTTGCTATAAATCTTGACAAGATGGGCAGCACATAAATCTAATAAATATTTCCTTTACTGGTCACCCTATTTTGATCAGACTTTCACATGAAAGATGAGAGAAGGACTAAAGAGAACAGAAACCTGTGAATAATATTAAATTTTGTCTGCAATGTCCTATTAAGGTTTTTTTTTTTTGTGGTGGTGGTGGTAGATCATGAGGCAGTATCTTTACTACAAAGATGTTCAACATTATGGATAATCAGTGTATGACAGAGCCATGGTTATGTTTTACCTGTGATTAAAACCAACTCCTTGGCTGATTATGCTTTAGCTAATTTTATTCTACATGTAACTTGAAAATATCATAATTGAATCTTCACATTGTTTTCAGTTTTAGTCTGTATACCCCCCAAAAAAAGATGCAAAATATTTTTATCAAATGATAAAGCAAGCCATTTGTCTCAATCGCATAAAACAGTGTTTCTCAACCTTGGGAACTTGAAGATTGGCTGGCTGGGGATTTCTGGAAGTTGAAGTCCACACATCTTCAAGTTTCCACAGTTGAGAAACACTGGCATAAAAGATTTCCCTGTGCTGGTTTTTGTTTTGAAAACAGTGGGATGTTATTCACTTTTCTCATTTATCTGTTTAGCTTGAGTCCTGAATCCAAGGCAAGTGGATTTTTTCACATAGCCTTGCATGGTATCTGGGAAATATCACTTCTTATGGTCTCTTATTACAGTTAATGTAGGTTTCAAAGCAAGACGGGAATATTGAAAAATCAGATTTACTGTTTCTAGCTAACGTTAAGTTTCACATTTCAAAGATGCAGGAAATGGTGAAAGCCTGCTCAACTATTCCTTCAGAAAATGTCCTAAGAGAGAGGCAGAATGTATGTTCTGAGCCACAAGGATAAGACTGACTCACTTCTCCATGTACGCCACAGGAAACCACGCACTGCAAGAAAGCAAAAGGAACAGTGTTGGTAGAGAAAAACAGTGGTTGCTATCTTTATTGTGTGCAGTTTTCAGCTGAGGTGAAACTATTTTTAAGCTGAGTGGTGGGTGAAGGAAAAGTGAAATGGTTTCACATACAGCAGCTTCATTACATCCCAGTGAGACCTGCTCTATATATAACATTAGCATTGTAGTCGTGCTGAAAGGAAAAGCATTGAATTCTCCCACCGAGTTTTTTTGTTTTCATTACTGGTGCTCTACAGCCCTTGGATTAAGTAAGAATTGTGTAACTTACAATAACACATGCTTAAATTACAATTTCAGAATGGATAGCACTCAAACAAGACAGGCTGAACCTTGAAGTTCTCAAGATCAGTGTTTTAAGAAATTGCCATTATTATTTTTTTTGACAGGGAATAACATTTCTGTCCTTGAAATGGCTCTCAAAAGTTTGAATGATGTTTCTGAGAATATCGGGGTCCTCCATAGTATAGTCTTAGCCAGAACTCTAAGATGAAAAAGATTATTACTAGAAGAAGAGCAGCCTGAAAATCGATCTCCTATTCTAAGTACACATCTACCTCCATCAGACTTAGATAACACCATATCCCCAGCTAAATACACATAGGGACATAGTCTTCTACTCCTTTTTGTCTTTCAAGTCAGTTTGATTATAAATCTAAGCCTTTGGTCCTATTCTAGAGATTTGGGGAGTTGTGTAGTTAAATACACCAGAAGGCTCTGAGTTGTTGTTAGGCTGTTCCATCAAGGCTTATTTGGGGCCAACTTAAATTTGTCCTCTGATTTCACAAGGCCATTCGGCCCTGAAATTTATGAAGAACAGTACATTGTTTGTCTGTCCCATTAGTCTCCTATTTTATATACTGCTTTGCTGTGTTTGACTTGCTCTGGATCATGTAGCTTGAATGGAATATGTGTGAGCCAAACCATTTTTGGCCTCTTGGAAATGTGATGGAAATATAATATAGAGTTTAAGTATTCAATTTTTTTTTTTTAAAAAAGGCAATTAAAAAACATCCCTGTATTCAATTGTTCCTTCAAGAGCTGGGAGATAAAGAGCCCACTCAGAAAGTTGAATTCTTCAAGGGCTGAGATTTTTCAGATAGGCTTGAAAACTGCCATGTTCCAATACCCACCCAACCCCCGCCCTTGTAACAAAGCACTGGATCAGCAGCAATTTGGGCAGATTTCTAAGCACAGAGTCAAAAGCCAAGCACGTGTTTCTTTTTCTGTACTTTTAAATGAAGGACAGTTACGGTAGCTTTTAGGGTTTTTTTTTGTCAGCTCAGTTCCTTGTATCATAGGGAAAGGAGTAACCCCTTCAGGGATGGCCAAAATGTATCAGGGTAACTAGATTGGTGGGTGCTTCTAGCAGCTTAGAGATGGTTTCATTGATACACTGTATGTAAACACATATGTTTCCGAGTAAAAGCTTTGTAAAAATAAAAAAAGATTGTTATTCTCAAGAAATGGATGCTACAGGTTTTCCCAGTAGGTGGCAAAGCTCTTGAAAGGACAAGCTAAATCCAGAAGCAGGATTGGAAGAGGAAAACCAGCAGGGTGCTGTGTTACTTATATTACTGAGCTTGTTTATCCTGATTCTCCAGCAAATATTTTAAATATATAAGGCAAATAAAATATTTCTCCTGCAAACGAATACTCCAGCTTATTTTAGGCTTCTGCTGATTCTCACCTTATCATTTTGGTTTACAGTTCAGGTTTCTTGCTAGGTAAACATTGATGTAGCAGCCAGAGGACTTTTCCTTAAAAATAACCAGTTCATATTGTTACCTCTAAGATTTAAGGTGCAATGGAATAAGCAACCATTCTTCCGAATATGAATCTGGTCAGATGGATGAAAAGTGCCCTGCCCTTTTCCTAATTTAAAACTTGAATGACTGTTTGCTGTCTGTTGAGAATTAGCCAACTAGTATTCCTTGAACCAGAGCAAAGCAATATTGCCATGCATGGATTGGGTATAGAGTCAAAGTTACCATTAAATAGCCTGTGAAATTAAGAATATTGTGCAACAGAATGAACATTCTGTTAAATCTTCTTTCTTTGGTAGATCAGTCTTATCCAATCTGTTGACCACTGTGGCATTCTTCAAACTTGCTGACATAGTTTGTTTAGAACATTTATTGCTTTTCTTTGGTTGCCTATCATATTTCTGTATATTTCTGTAGCTATACCATCTTCTTTTTTTTATCGCTGTCCACTTGACCAGAGTGCTGATCTTCTAGTATTAGAAATTCTTGTAAATTGAAAATATCTTTTAAGGTATTTGGATGCTGACATCTCTACTGTATAGAATTTCAGTATACTCTTTAAATCTTTGTGCTATATTCTTTCAAAAAGTTACTGTCTGTCCATTAGCATCCTTTAGCATGTCAATTCATACTTGGAATATCCTTCTGAGATTGGAGATTTTTTGAAATACTTTCCCCATTTTTTCTTCTCTGTTTCCATCTTCAGTGTCTTTACAGATGTTACAATACTGTTTCTTAACAGCTCTCTGAAATTCTCTCTCTTTCTCCCCCCAGCACCTTTATCTTTCTTAGTGTTGGCTTCTCTTTCTTTCCAAATCTTGCTGTTTGCTCTGATACCTACTTTACTTCCTTATATGTTGTTTTTTAGCAGTCTTTTTTCACATACACATTTAACAATTGCTGTGATTTCATTCCATAGTTCCTTTGGTTCCCTATTAATCAGGTTCAAGACATCAGAGCAATTCCTGGAACATTGGAACCATTTTGAAAATGCTGGTTATATGCTCAAAATTATATAATGGAAATTGTTTGGCTTTTCCTTTAGCTTGACTTGAAATTTGTACATGAGCTGTTCATAATCTGCTCCACAGTCAGCCTCTTGACCTGGATGTGTTTAATGGCAATTCTTAGTTTAACTCTTTGTAGTCATTCTGATATGGGCTAGAGATGAAAGAAGTAATTTGTTCCCTTCTGTATACAGAGGTTTTGGGATATGAATTGTATTCAAGAACTTTACTCATAGACAATGATTCTTAAGCACTGTGACAAATTATGCATGGTGAAGTCATGAGGCAAACTCAATTCTTTTGTGTTTGGATCAAAATATAAAAGTAGAGGAAGTCCTTGTCTTACAACGATAATTGAGCCCAAAATTTCTATTGATAAGTGAGACATTTGTTAAGTGAATTTTGTCCTGTTTCACAACCTTTCTTGCCACGGCTGTTAAGTGAAACACTGCAGATATTAAATTAGTAACAAGGTTGTTGAGTGAATCTGATTTTTCCATTGACTTTGCTTGTCAGATGGTCGCAAAAGATTATCACATGACCCTGAGAAGTTGCAACTATCATAAATATGAGTCAGTTGCCAGGCATCTGAATTTTGATCACATGACCATGGATATGCTGCAATGATCATCAGTGTGAAAAATGGTCATACGTCACTTTTTTCAATGCTGTTGTAACTTCGAACGATCACTAAGCAAACTGTTGCAAGTCGAGGACTACCTTATATAATGAGCAGAGAATCCATGTTTCCACCATGTGTCCTTTTGTTTCCCCCTTCTCTGAACATCCATTGTCTGTACTTCAATAAATGAAGTGTAGTTACACACTGTGCAGTAAGTATAGTTTATAATCTGGGCCTTTGGCTAAGAGGTGTTGTTCAGTTGTATATAATCACTGTTGTACCTCTGGAGAAATTCTGGAATGCTGAAACATTTCTACTCTAGGTTCACTGCTGTTTGACAAATGGCACAGTGGAAGAAAAATCTACTCTGGTCGTTTCCTGTTCTCTGATATACTGTCCTCAAGATATCCGCAAGATAAATGTATGAGCTTCCTAATATCTTTTAAAGACTGCACTGTCTGGTCTTCTTTTACTTAGAATTTTTTCTTTACCCCCAGAAAATAAATATAAATAGCTAAATACTACAGAATGTCTGATAACAGGATTTTTCTACCTGTGCTGAACTCCATCAATATCATGCACCATTTCCATGATCTTCTATGAAACACTTATTGGACTTTTCTGCCATCAACATTTCCGATATACATTATCTGTTATGCATAATGGATAGTGTGCCTGAATAAAAGAAAATCTCCAGTAAAAGTAGTAAGTGCCTTGTAAGTCAGAAGTATCAAATGTGTAATGTTATAATCCCATTATATTTTTTAAAAAAACATACATGAAATGCTGTTACATTATGGAATTTACATTCCAGCCAGCCACTCTCTTCCATATATTTGTTACAAATACTTTGTAAAAATACTTTCCCTATTTTCAAAGTTTCATGTACTGTTCACCCTGCTCAAGAAAATAGGAAAAGGCCAACCCAAAACCAAGTTTCTCCATCAAAAAGGCCCCCTGGCCCTTTTCAGCTTCAACAAAAATGTGCAGGAACATAAAGTCAGAAGTCAGAAGAAAATCTAAGTTATCTGTCATTTTGTTTTATTTAATTTCTTATCCTTCACAAATATGGTAGGTTGAGTTCTCAATGAAACAATATCAAATCATGGAACCAAGGATTTGAGATTGCACATTCAATGTCCTGTCAGCTGGCTTGACTAGACATGCATTTTCAAAGTGAAAATAATGGCTGTTAGAGGAATGCAACCATTTGCCTTCTGTTTTGGTGCCATTTTCTTTGCTCTCCCTGAGTCAGAAATTACATAGTGAAAATTGCAGGTTTCTTACGTTCTTTATGGTGAGAGAAATTCAGCTGCACTTTTTTTAGGAGGCCCGGGAGCTATTGGGGTCCATTCTTGAAGAACAGATTTGATTCTAAGTTTGTTTTTTAATATGGGGAACATACTTTCTGATGTTACCCTGATCTCAATATTTGGGGGATGTTTCATTCCCCATCAGCCCCCCCACCAAAAAGAAAAAAGAAGAAGAATTGGCTGTTTTTGAAATCTTGCACTGTTTCAGTACCACAAATTCTTTCCAACATATCTGAGCTTCCAAAATTGTTAGAATTGGGATAGTCCCCAGATTGCTACGGTTTGTTTTCAGTAATGTTTCATCTCCTCTTCTGGCAAATTCTAAGGCTGTCTGGTTGCCCCGGGCATAAATAAGTTCCAAGATTTCTTGTTGCTATCAAAGGTCACTGTTTGTTCTCAGTGATACGTTTGTTTCATGTAAAGCTCCTGTGGTTCTTTAATTTATAAAATAGCATCAGAAGCTTAGCTTTCAAACTGAGTAACGTTCATATTATTGTAATTCAAACATATATCAAGGAGGGATATATACAGTATAGACACACACATTTCTGTATTCAGTTGATTGGGGGGGTGGGGAGGCCTGAAGGCTAAAACATACAAAGAATGTTTGTAGGAATTGGATATGTCTAGTGAAAAGAAGAACTAGGGGTGACATGATAGCAGTATTCCAATATTTGAGGGGCTGCCACAAAGAAGAGGGGGTCAATCTATTTTTCCAAAGCACCAAAAGGTAAGACAAGGAGCAATGGATGAAAACTGAACCAAGATAACCAACTTAGAAGTAAGGAGAAATTTCCTGACAGTAAGAACAATCAACTAGTGGAACAACTTGCCTTTAGAAGTTGGGGGTGCTCCAACACTGTCTTGTCTGAGATAGTAAGAATTTCCTGCTGGAGCAGGGGGTTGGACTAGAAGACCTCCAAGGTCTCTTCCAACTCTGTTATTCTGCTATTCAACCGATAGCAGAAGAAAGCAAAAGAATGGCACCACTGTGTTTCCCAATGGTAAAGTGAAAAAAACAACAACTGGAAAACGATATGCATTGTTTCTTTGCTTAGCAGAGTTCTCCTTTAATAATGCAACACTAAAGTATCTGCATAACATAATGCATTCACTACAGTGGATTTTGCAAGGAGCAGACTACATATTGCTGTTTTCTTTCATATTATGCTTATTTTTCCTGAAACTTATTCCTGCGTTCTGAAATTCAAAATTCTTTCCCTGAACGATTAAGACAGTATTTAGCAGAGAGTAAATAGTAGAAACAAAGTCAGAAAGTAGGTGAAAAGGATATAATACATTTTAAAACAAAGTTATCCATTCTGCTCTGTGCATTGGGATGCAGTTTATTTTGCCCTGCTGCTAACAATTGCTATTATTTGATGAACTCATATTTTCTGGCTATAATGCCATGTGTTACAGACTATTTTATTAACTAAACGTAAGCATAGATATATTGTCTTACCACTTCCTACCATACATTGAATCCTACCATTGCAATAGTGGAACAAATTAATATACATCTCCCTGGTTCATGACAATTGAAATTTACTATATATATTATCTATTGCTCTCCTCCCATTCCTGCACAGGAAATGAATTACTATTTATTTTTAGTATGAACTTCTTTAGTGCATTTTCTATGTCATCAACAAATACCTTGAGGATAGTGTTATGTGATAATAACATTTATTTCTGCTACCTGTACTTCTGCTGACTTCTGGTTCAAATCCCACCAGGCTCAGGGTTGACTCAGCCTTCCATCCTTCTGAGGTGGGTAAAATGAGGACCCAGATTGTTGGGGACAATATGCTGATTCTGTAAACCCCTTAGAGAGGGCTGGAAAGCACTATAGAGTGGGATATAAATCTAAATGCTATTGCTATTGCTATTCGTTTTTAAGGTACCAATGATTTTTACAGTAATTTTTGCTATTTATTTGGTGATTTATCAGTAACTTTTGAATACCTCCATAACTCCAACATATTCATTAGCTGAGGCACAGGGGTGCCCAGAGAACAGGGTCAAAAAGAGGCAACATGGTGGTTATGGTGGTTTGATCAAATCCCACTTATTTATTATTTGTGTTATGTCTATATGTGCATTTTCTATGTCATCAACAAATACCTTGAGGGTAGTGTTATGTGACAATAACATTTATTTCTGCTACCGCAGGTCTTTGATTGTATCTATCATTTTGCGGTTTTGAATAGCGACCCCTGATGCTACTGAATTCAGGGTATTAGGTTTATGATAGTGATGTTTCTCTTTTACATAGAGAGATTACTGTGTCTGTAGGTGTCCTTATCATTTAGTTCTATAAAATTAAGCGAATCCTCATTAACTCTGGAAGATGACCGCAGGAGCTGCTTATTGCACTGCTACCGTTATACTCTTTTGGGGTTTAGAAATTGCTTTCTTCTCTCTCTCCTTTACTTCTACATGAAGTCAAAGTTCTCTGAAAAGAAATGACGAGGGAAAGATACAGGGCAGCACCATCACTTGGTTAATATTCAAACAAGGACATGAAATGACTTTTATTAAATAGCATCATTTGTAAACAAGTTCACTTAAATCTACAGTATGTCCATAGTAAGTCCACACCTTCTTACACTTGCACAAATGTATTCCTGATCTCTTTCCTTGATAGGCAGATGTATTCTTAAGTTAGGATTTTGAATATCCTCAGATCTGTCCATCCATCTACTGTACATTTCTCAAATTACTTTTCTTCGAGTTCCCTCCTCCTGGGATATAATATGGGAGGAGATGTCTAGCTTGCCATGACTTGACTGGCAGCTCCATTACCCAGTCATCAGAGGACTGTCTGCTTCTTCAGCATTCATGATGCTTTCTAATGTGAGTTCAGCAGCTGGAAAGCCAATACAAACAGTGCTCCCATTTAAAGTAAAACGAAGCAAAGCAACGCCAAGCCACTGAATGAGAATTATCTGAATGAGTGGAAGACAAGTTTTCAGTGGACTTGATCCAGAGATATTTGTTTCCTTGATCCAGGTCTGTTATTAATTTATTTTGAAACATTGGACCTAATTAGTCATCTAGTTCATTATTTCAAAAGGATACACTGATGGCATTCTCCCGTAACTAATTCAGTGTCAGTTAAATGCAGCCAATTTTGGATGATCATTGTACTCCTCACATATAACAAGATAAAAAGCATATTATAGAAAGAATAAGAGTGGAATGGAAGAACATCCTGGAGTTGCTTAATGAAGAATTAATAAATTGTCCATAAACTGAATCTGGCTGAAAAAGATGAATGGCTCAAAAAACTCAGTTGACTTAATCTGACTTTTTCCACATTGGCTGATCAGTGTTGGCTATTCTCCTCATTTCAAATGTTGAAAAACAGGCCAACCATGATGATATTCTGGGCAGCATTTTTTTTGTTTTATTCTGTGCCATATCATAAATGAGTTTAGTATCTACATATGTGCACACTGCAAAACTCATTTCTCTTTCAGACAGTATTGTAATAATCATTAATGCTGTTATTTTGGCCAATTTTTCCGGCGGATGCTGAAGGTTAACTGCACTGCGCATCGTGATATCGTACAAAGCCGAGATTCTTACCTAAGTACATACATAAAATAATTGCTTTTGAGAAGATTATGTATTTCATGGATTCCCCCCTCCCCCCATTATTTGGTGGCAGTAAATGCCTATATAGAGTCTTTTAAAGGCTTTTATTAGATGAGCATGGTATTTCCTCCATGACAATTATTTCATTCTTCAGGAAGATTATTGGTATTATGAACAAGTTTTTTTTTCTTGAAGAACTGTTTTATGAAAGTGTTACAGACAATATTATTCTCATTTACACACTCTTGTTTGTTTCTGAAAATGTATGACAAAAGCATTCCTAATATTTGCTCATATTGTGGAAGGTTCATGCCTTTTGAGGCGTAAAAATTGCTGACACAAATGATTGACTTTTGGAACAAGAGAATAATCAGACATCATTAATGATAAAAGAATACAGTATATTTATAAAGCAATATGTTTGGTGAGTAGTGATTGATCTGTATTCTGTTGCATAGACACTGTGTTTAGGAGAAGTCTGATGCAAATAAAGCAGGTCCCCTGAGTGGAGATAATCATGGCTGCATACTTTTCTGAACGGAGACATCTGTTCTAAACGAATAAGTATCTACAGGTGTTCCTGCACTCTGCAGTTAAAGCAAAACGAGGCTAATAATTTTGATATTAATTACCTTATGTAACATTGTTCATGGAAAAAAAATTGGAAGCCCTTGCAGCCTGTTATAACTGAGGATGTATTTGACTGTTTGAATATGGTGACATTTCCAAAATGAATAACTGAGAATATAATGGTGGCTGAAAACAATATTAATGGCAACTCTATCATACAGTCTTGATTTCTATCTTTGGATGATTAAGTCATATGGTAGAACTGGGATCAGAGAAGGAGAAATGGGGGCTAGTCAGTTTTAGTGATCTAGTAGATTATAAATATAACCCTTCTTCACTGGTATTTCAATACTGTGTTTCCAAGATCAGAAGTCCAGTAAAGAACCCAAGATTCAGAATTTCTGAATTCCCAGATCATCTGAATTCAAGGGAATCCCTCAACATTTCCATCTGTGCCTTCCTAGATTTTAAATAACCTGCCCATTAGCTGAGAGCTCTTTGAGGTTGATTCTGCTATAATCCATGAAGTTTTCCAGCCACACGCAGTTTGGAAAAAAGAATCTTGAATGAATTTGGCCATTTTCTAAATTTTGATTTGGTTTTCAGACTGAATTTTATGGCCTGTACATATTTCTGATACAAATCATAATGAAAGGATGGTTATTTCTACTTATCAGAAGACAAATTATTTTTTCATAATTGAGCTCTAATATTCAAATTGAATAATCTGTATCTCAAAGTGGCATGAAAATATCTTATTGATGAGAATTTATATTAGGATAACTGAGGACTAAGATAGCTACTCATTAAAATGACTGATGGCTACAATCCAGTCAAGAATGTCCTCAGCTCTGTACTGAATATGCTTAACCAGAGAAGTGGAATGGGTGACACAGCAATGAAATAGCTATCCTATCTCATTGGTGTAATCTAGAAATATTTGAATGGAAAAGCATTTTTGTGCTTTCTCTGTATTAATAATCTGTAGAGACATATAGTCAAAGCTATAATGTATTTCTTTTTCCATTTGCAAAAGCTAATCCTAAATGTATTGGCTAGCATTTTGATAAATTATTTATTCGTACATAGTCTGTTTTTCCTTTACTGCTGGAAATTACCCAACAGAAGGTTTATACAAAAAGCTTCTCATGCTAGGGTCAAAAAACAATGTACAGCTATTTCATCTTTTCTTCTTTAGAATGATAAGAGAAGAAAAGAAGAAACAGTAGGGAAACACTAGAGAATTTCAAATGGAAAGATAACATTTGGAAAGTCAATGACCTCTATAAACCTGTGTGAATGAGCCAAAGCAATTACACAATAAAAGCTTGTATAAACACATCTATGAATGAAAGCAGTAGCCTTATGAGCGTTCTTTTAGAAAATATATTTTAAAGTTGGATTAGGATTAGTGTATTTTGTATCACTTTTCAAAGAGTGGTATTGTGGATGACTAGTTAACTCATCCCTAATCCTAATTGCAATCCTAACCCTAAATATTTGTTAAAGCATATAGATACCTCTCCAAAGCAGGTATATGCAGGCTTTGCTTTATTATCATGTAAGCCATTCCTGAATCAGGAGTGTGAAAGAGTTTAAAAAGGGATACCTAGTGAAATACCAAAAAGAGATGGTATAGTTCACTCTTCTGAATTCAATTAGAGATCCATCGCCTGAGGTAAACTATTTACAGTGCAACGAACGCCTCTCACCACAACCAAATCGAATGCCAATCAAAAATTTTGCAAACTGTTTGCATCTGATCATGAACAAAAACCTGGGTGGCAATCAAACATGATACAGCTGATTTCCTCTTCTGCGCCAATTTTGCCTTCTGTGCTGGGTTTTGGACATGTGCAGTCAGCCTCACTTCTGGTCATGATCAAATTGGATGCTGATCAAAGTCCTGGAATGGATTATAGTTGTGACTGGAAGTTCCACTGTACTTTAACTTCAGTCCAATTTAATATGACAGATATGTTAAAAAGTTGTCCATTCAGTTCTATGTGTTCAGTGTCATGTGAAAAAAGAGGAAGCACTTACAAATGCACATTTAGAAACACAGAAATCATTTGTCCTGAAAGTTGATGCAGTAACCCAACTGCGGCTATGATTTGCAAAAGTTGTATGTTAAATATATCATATGAATTAAACCACCCATACTTAGATACTCCTCAGGAACAATGACTAATCGTGATTGCTTTTCTATGCAAAATGCCCATATTTTAAACAACGCTTAGTTTTAGACTTGGCATAATCACAATGGGAGTATCCAGACATTATTTTCAGCATTTCTGAGGGCTGGAGGGGCCAGTTTTATCTGTGCCCCACAATTCTCATCTATATCTGATATCTTACTTCCACACAACCATTGTATGTGTCTCGTGGTCCATATAATAGTTCCAACTATTCTGTTTCCCTTTTCCATTCATCCTAAATCTGTATGTACAAACAATTTTTTTTCTGACAGAATATTGCACCCACCCATCTGAGCTGAAAATGTATTAGCTATAAGGCATCATAAATTTCTTTTCTGCTACAGCGACCAACTAAAATAGCTGCCTTCTTTGGAAATGTTAAAATCAGGCCTTGAAGCAATGCTAGAATTGTTCACTTGTGTCTTTGGTCACACAAAAGAAGACATGCCCCATTCATAATAAAGAGGGGAGCTTTTGGATTAGAATCATGCTAGAAATTTGATGCAAAGCCCATAGAGGCTAGACAGAGCTCCTGGCTACTAATTCTCACACCATAAAATTAAAGAGAAATCTGTGCAATACTTTGCGATACTACTTGATACTATTGACTTTATTGAATCAGAGTTAGAAGAAGCATCAAAAGAAATCTACATCACTCTTCTTGATGAATAAGTTGAAAAACACCAATTTAAATTATGATTTTAAAACATTCTTAGCATGGATATTCCTGGAATTGTGCATGTTCAGAATGTTTAACTGGTACTTCTAAATATTCATGTTGCATAAAAATGAATTTACAAATAACTGAACCCCAAAACATTTACTGTTATGAGAAATCCAAGAGAAACATATTGATTAAACGCCTTTCAAATACAACTGCCCACTTCTTCCTGATGTTAAATACCAGAAAGGTTATTTTTCTGAGTCTACCTCTGAAAAAAATACAACATGGTTCTAAAGGATGAAAGAAAAGGCTGACTTCAGATTCAGTGAGAATTTTTCAGCAATAGGAAAAAAAATCAACCAACCCCATGCATCTTCTAGAATCAGGAAGTAATCAGAATGTGTTAAAAATTTTGTTTTAATTCTGGATGGGGCTCAGGCTTGGTGCAATTACTTTCACAACTGTTTTTTCTTCTAAGGCTTAGTCTCCCTTTTGAATAAGTTTTTTTAATATCGTGTGTACTTGTGTGCCTACCAGAGTCAGTGTGCTCTACTGGTTAAGGCATCAAGCTACAAACCTGGAGTCTGTGAGTTCTAGTTCTGCCTTATGCATGAAAGCCAGCTGGTTGACTTTAGACTAGTTATTTTTCTCTCAGTTCTTCCCACCTCACAGGTTTGTTGTTGTGGGGAAAATAGGAAGAAGGAATACTGGATATATTTGATGCCTTGAGTTATTATAAAAATAATAAAGGTGGGATAAAAATAAATATTTCTTTCCCAGTACAACAGCCATCCAGCTTGCTTCTTGTTAATAGAATGAATACTGTTTTGAAACAAACACTTTTAGTGAGAATTGTATTTTGGTAACAAGCATCCAACACACTTTTCCCCAGGCCATGGCTATGGAGTTCCTCCCATCTTCCAAATGTACTCAGTGAATAATCAGGCCTTGACATAACTGGGCTTTTAGGCTGCTATAATGATTATAGTTATTTTAGGATATTTTGTTGTGGGCATTATGAATTTGTCGTGGTTCTCACTGGGAACCTTTTTCAGATCAAACTTAGGAAGTCTATTGTTGTTATTTTCTTTTCTAAATGTGGAAGCCAGCACATGCTAGTTGTTGATATACACAGTATAAATAAGCTACATATTTTATGAGATGTGATTTTTGTGGGAGTTTATTGGTTTTGATTGTTTGTTTTCACATTCCAGGCAATGAGGAAGCATTATATCTGCTGTGACTTGGACACAGATACAAAAATATAGAGTTACATAAGAGACTAATTCCTTGAGTGACTTATCACACTTGGTGTTCTGACCCAGGCTTAACAGAATCATGAAAAACTCCTTGTCCTGGAAAAAAATCTTTTTATTTGGTTAATGTGAATTCCTATCATTCACATCCAGAAAAGTCCTGGCAATAAACCTTTCAAGGTTTTATTGCAAAAACAAACTTTATCAGTTCTTGGATAGTTGCCAGACCAAGAGCTTCCAGTCGCAACACTGTAAAATGAAATACCTGGCAAGGAGTCTTTGTGAGGCACGAACTCAGATAAGCAAATCTTCACAATAATAAGCGAAATTATTGTCCCATCAGAGCCTTCCTCGGACTCCAGGACTGGCCTAAGTTCCTCCCCAACCTCTTCACTGTCCGAGTCTGCTGACAGCTCTGCTGGCAGCTGGCAAGCTACAACACTTGGCCAAATAAAGTATTCAATTCAAAAATAATAATGTAGAACTACGTCCGCTAGTAAATGGAAACTCCTGATGCCTCTGAAGGGTATACTTATGCTTGTTTCCATTTTATCTCTTCGTTTTTTTCAGTCGGCTTGATAACCATGAAAATATTTTCTCATAAGGGCACTTCTGCACATACGTTCTGTATCACTGACTTCATCAGCCAGTGCTGCCACACAAATGTCTGTAAAACTGTGGGTTCTTTTGCCCTGGGTTAGTTTTTCCCATGGAGGGAAGGAAAATATGCAAGCTGATCATTGTTGTGGGAGCAGAAGAGCTCCTTTGTTTAGCAAGGAGTGACGGAAAAAAGCTAGAGTGGTATGTTGCTTTGGCTTCTGGATAGAGAGAGAAATCCCTGGTGGAGGTAGGATAAGGTGTGATTTTCTGTGGACAGGAAAACTGCCTGTCGTGTAACTCTGGAGGAAGCACGGCAGCATTATTGTTAGTGTGTTTTCTCTGATGGAAAGCTAAATTAATCAGCTTTGTTCTCACTGACTTTACAGCATTATTGGGACTGTGTATGGAGAAGCCCCGAGACTGAGTGGACTCTTGAGAAAGTGAGTGATTTTATAAATAAATCCACCAGAAGTTATTTATATATATGATTCAGTCTCTCTTGGTCAACTTTGCAGAGTTTGTGTGGATTATAATAAATTCAAACTGTTTTGCCATGGGAAATTCTTAATGAAGACTTAGCTTTGGACTACTGTTGTGGGATTTTCCTTTGTTTAATAACCATACATGCCTTTTTGCATCTCGATGACAATATTTATTATGTGCTAATTGCAACAATTCACAGGATAGCTGATTTGTGTTATCATACAATTAAGCTATCATGTATAGTTCCTTCCCATTCTACATGCTGCAATAATTAATACTTTGTTAATGCAGAACTGATTACATAATAGTTGGTCCACATCAAATCAAATCAAATTTTATTCATCACACGCACAGTCATACATGCTACAAAATGCAGTGAAATGTGTATGTGACTGCTTGCGACCATAGGTAGTGGCAAGAGAATAATATAGACAGGGAGGGAGAAAAAATTAGGGAGTGGTTGAGAGAGGTAGATTATGGGAATACTTTATAGTCCTGGGTTGTTGTCCTGGTTTGGTTTAAGGTCCATATTGCCTGTGGGAAGTAGCTTCTCCTTAGTCTCTCTGTGTTGGCTTTCAGGGAACGGAGGCGCTTTCCGGACCGCATCATGGTGAACAGTCTGTTGTTGCGGTGGCTGGGGTCCTTCGTTATTTTCCTGGCTGTAGTTTGGCATTGTCTGTTGCAGATGGAATGAAGTTCAGGGAGCTTGGTGCGGATGATGTGCTCTGCTATGCGCACCACCCTCTGTAGAGCTTGCCTGTCCTGTATGGCGCTGTTCCTGAACCATGTAGTGATGTTGCCCATCAGGATACTTTCTACTGTGCAGGAGTAGAAGTTTCTGAGTGCTTTTGGGGGCAGTCTGAAGTCTCTCAGTTGTCTAAGATGGTATAGGCATTACTGGGCCTTTCTTACCACGGTGTCGATGTGTCGGGTCCATGTTAGGTTCTGTGAGATGTGGACGCCTAGGTGTTTGAAGTAGTCCACTCTCTCCACTGGGCTTTTGTTGATGACGGGGATCTGGTATGTCCTTTTCTTCTTTGTGCTGCAGTCCACTATCAGTTCCTTTGTCTTGCTGGCATTGAGGAGGAGGTTGTTTTTCTGGCACCAGCTCTCCAGGTTCTTA
>JAEANM010000191.1:0-42456 GCA_017656035.1 Myanophis thanlyinensis | reverse complement strand
AACGAGTATTTTACCATCTGAGTTAATAATTTACTTCAGAGCACATAATGCTTAGCTTTTTGTTGGGCTGGTTCCTGTTAGTAGCTAGTTCGGCGGACCGGATTAAAAAGCCCAATGGGCCGGATGTGGCCCGCGGGCCGTAGTTTGCCCATGTCTGGTCTAGTATTACCCATGAAGAACCCAGAATGGATTATTCTTTAGATACATTTGTCTGCAAGACATTGATAAGGAAACAACAAGTAGTCTGAAATGTCCAGAAGAGAGTTTCCTTTTCTTCCTGTTTCTTCCAGGATTTGTGGTGACCACTTGAAGAAAACAATTGGTGATATAAGAATTCTAAAAGGAGAACATCATTTGAACTATTTTCCTCTATTTGAGAGCTCTCCATTCAAACCCATTTTAGAGAATTCAGATTAAAGACCCATATTAGGAAAGAAGATCAAGAATTTTGAACTTGGACATCATTGAGTGTGACTAGAGGAATCCTTGTTAGAGGTAGACAAATCTGCAGGTACTATTATGCCTGTATCTGTGCCTGGCCTTGTTCCCAGCCCACCTGCATATAGGTTTCTAATCCGACTGGCTGGCTGCCATGGAAGCGTTACTTCTCCAACACTCCCCAAATGCCTTAACTCTGAGTAAGAAAACTGTAGAGACATACAGAAGGGTTGATATGGAGGTTGTAGGAATAGGCATTGAGCTGTTGTCTTTTTCTGTCTCCCCCATGCACCTAAAGCAGCTACTTTATCCTCTTTAAAGGAAGAATCAACCCTGACTTTATATTGACCATACTCCAGTCAGATATATTGCATTTCTCATGGAAAGTAGTCATTTATTCTTAATAAACAAGTACCAAAAATTATGCAAATTAGCATCCTCATCTCATAATATTTGGTGACATATTTCCTACCAAGACTGGTTTAATCAAAAGTAAATCTGGAGGAGTAATAGAGTTATATCTGTTCTCTGATGGGCATGGAGCACATCTGACATGGAATGAAATTTTCCTTACTATCAGAATATTATTTTGATTCCACTTTGCAGTAAAAGTTAAATCGATGTATTTGAATTGTTGACCTTATTATTCATGAATCAGATTGTTGATAGGGTTCTGATTAACTGGGTTGAGTGGTATCACATAATGAACTTAGAGGTGTGGAAAATAGGTCTTTCAACAGTAATTTGTTAATTAATGGAATAAAAAAATGGCTTCATTGCCCAAATATTTAAACAAAATTTGAAAGTGACACCCTCTCATTTTAGAGCAAAGGAAGGCAGATTATGGATTCTTGTTTAGATGGTTGTAGATGGATAAGGAAAGGCGGGCAGGAGGTCTAAATAAAGCCAATGAGATCACATGTTCCGCCTTTTTATTTGCTTCTCTCGTTCCCCTTTTGGACAACAAGGCTTCCATTGATATTCAGTTGGAAAGAAACAGGGAGGGCAGAGGAAAGGGGGTGTCAGTGTCACCCCAATGGCCCCCGGTCACTTCTCCACGCTCCTTAATGTGATGTTCCCATCAACACAGTGAGGCTGAAAAACAGAATGATCTCATGATTCATGCAAAAACACTAAGACATGAAGAGAGAGGTGGACAAGAAAGGAAAGAAAGAAAGAAAGAAAGAAAGGAGTGAAAAGGGACAGGTGCATAGGCAGAAGGGCAATCTTCCAGAATTAGTGGCAGGTAGATCACAGGGAGCAGTAGAGTGAAAAAAAGGAACAAAAGGAGAGATCCTTGTGATGACAAATGGGGAAAATGAGATAAACAGACAAGTGGAAAGATTAGGACAACTTGTTGGCAGACTAAGAAAGAAGATTAGAGACTTGCAGAGCAATACAGAAATCCATACTGTTAATAAAGATCCAACCTGCATCAAAAGTCTCTAATCACAGAACAAGTCAATCTTGTTTTCTACTTTTTAGATAATAAATCCAAGCACTAAAATAGACAGGGGAGCATAATATTTTAAATAAATTATTTTTAGAATGCATATATAGAATATCATCTTCGTAAAACAATAGGACATTGTTCTAATTTAGGCAGAAGAGAACTTGCATTTTTATGTCTTTAAATTTCTTGCACCTCATCCTCCTTATGCTGGTCTTTGACTGTAATACAGGTTGGTTTGATTTGTTCCTCAGGTTTTGTTTGTTTGGTTTGTTTTTTGCTTCCTAGTTTTGGAAGGGGCCATCTAAACCACTAACTCCAACCCTCAGTTCCAGATGAAAGCATCAATGACAGATGGCTGTCTAGCTTTTGCTTGAAGACACCCAATGAAGGGGAACCTGTCATTTCCCTTAGTAATTGGTTCCACTGTCAAATTTACTGTTAGGAATTTTTCCAAATATTGAGTGGGATTTTGCCTTCCTGTAACTTAAATGTTCTTATTCAATGGCTTTGCCCTCCGGAATTATTGGGAACATGTCTTGACCTTCTATATAACATCCGTTCTGATGCAAGAAAAGTGCTATCGTATCCCTTTTCATTTTCCCTTCTCAAGGCTAAGCATATTGAGTTCCCCCATTCTCTTTTCATAGGACTTTGTTACTAGTTCCCGGGTTATCTTTGTTGCTTTTCTCTGAAACTCTTCCTAATGATTCAAATCTTTTATAAAATCTCATGCTTAGGAAGAGGCAAAATACTCTAGATGAAATCTTACCAAAATTGAATAAAGTGAGATCATTGCTCCCTATGATTTAAAAACTATCCTTACAATTGCAATGGCCTTTTTTTCCCCAACCATAAAATACTGCTGATTCATATTCAATTTGCAGTTCAGCATTATTCCAATTTTTTATGTAAGTAATACTATCAAGACAGGCAGCCACCTCCCATCACATATTGCAACTACACCTGTGCATTTAATTTTTGTTGCCTAAGAACTTTGTGTAGGCATGTTTGATAAGCATTCCTTTAACATATTTGTCCAACTTTTTAATACTGTACTATTATTGAGGGATCAAAATGCTAGCCCGTGGCAACTACTTAGGAAATTCTTCCAGCTTGATGAGGAATGATTGATGAGTTCTCTTTGCATATGATTTTCAGCACCCTCCCAATATATCCACTGACCTGTCATATCATGATTTAGTTCACATTTATCTAGCTTGCTAAGCAAAGCATCAAAGGGATACATTATCAAATGCTTTAGTAAAATCAAGATATATTATACCTAAGCATTGTCTAATCCAGGGGTCTCCAATCCATGGTCCAGGGACCAGCACTGGTCTGCGGGAAGCCAGAAACCGGTCCATGCGAACAAGCCCATCTGCGGGATGCAGGCAGCACACAAAACCACATTCCTCTGGTTCACGGAAAACCTTGTCTCAGCGGAACCGGTCCCTGGTGCTTACAGGTAAAAGGTTGGGGGGGGGGCGCACTGGTCTGATCTATGAAATATGAAGAAACAGACTAAGGATAATCTGGCATAAAGTTGCTTTTAACAAGCTTCAAAATATTGTCTAGCAATTACTAGATTTCTTTAAAAGATATGAATAATTATGTAAGAGCTGTGATACAAAGATGTACTGGGGAGGCTATTGGTCACCCTTTGAGTAACTAAACTGTTTCTCAAAATGACACAACATTGGTTTATGTGTGAAAGAGACATATGTAGTCATTTTTGGCATTGCCCAACATAAAACTATATTTCATAAAACAGTTTGCACCATAATTTTCTATCTGTAAGTTCTTTGGGATAGGTTTTGGGATATGAGCCTTCAGGAAATGTGAACAATCTTCCTAAACAAACAAGCAGCAAACAAACAACCATTACAATCTCAAAAATCAAAAGAAGGAACCAGCTGTGCATTTACTAATCCAAGAGAAACAAACAGGCAAAGATGACATTGTGGAATGAAACTGGAAAATGGGGAGATACCAGCTTTTCTCAAGTCTTTGCCATTGACTTCTTCAAACTGGGTACAATCCGGTAAGGTTCAGAATGTCTGCAGGACATGGTTGAAAAGCCAAGATGATGGCTATGATGTGCTTTAATTGTGAGTGCCCTGAAGGGTATTGATTTTGCTAAATGTTCATGCTCATTTGTTATAAAATATGAAAATATCATTTCCAGCCTTATTAGGCAGTAGAGCAAAACTAGAAGCTACACATTCCTCAAATGTGCAACATTTGAAGCATGAAATAATAACATCAAAAACTGAATCTGTTATTTACACTCATTTGCTTCATTTTCATCTTCTTCTGTAGTTCGGAGGGGCACAAATATAGAGTGGGAGGTTCATAGGTTGCTTAACCCTTGCCTAAACCTAGGGTTAGCGTATCTGGGCAATGAAAATTCTGAAAACCACTAGATGGCAACAAAGAGACGAAGAAAACATTAAGTCTTTGCTGTCCTCTAATGGTTTTTTGATTGTTGCAGCTCAAATATGGCTGCATAGTAAACCATGCTTGATTAACAGAATGTCTTTCTCCAGAGCCATTTGTTTTCTATCATTTAATTGAGAATACAGTAGAACAATTAAGCATTAACTTTTTACTCTGTTATACCTATATTCTCAGTACAGCAGCTTCTTCATAATGGGAAGGAAGGAATATTTTATATACAGTATATTTTTTTCTACTTAAGTTGGAAAATTTAGGAAAGAAGGCAAAAAGAGTTATAAAACCCAAAAAGGAAATGAAAGACTATTTCTTTGAGAATGCAGCAAAAATTCTAGGCATCTCATATCATTAGGTCTGAAAGTGTTCCATTTCTCTCTCCCCCCCTCCTTTATTTTTTCTGGTAATCTTAGTTTCCAGGTATGGGTGCCAGAGATCAGTCACAGTTTTAGTTGCCATGATCCTGACTGGCTTTCCCTGCATTTCAGGAGATTATAATTTTTTCAAATATATATTCCTCCAATCAGGCTCCACATAGTAGATTATAGACAGTGGTGTTATTCAGCCTGGTTGTACCGGTTCTAGCAAACCAGTAGTGGCAACGAGCATTTGGCCCTGCCCACCAGCCCCTGCCCTATCCTCTCCTACTGTATATCCCCTTCTTTCTTTCCTTTCTAGCTCAGCTGAATCACACGGAACAACTGTTTTCTGCACCTCCACAGCCTTCCTACTCACCCGGACTGCCTCTGATAAGTCCAATACTTGCAGTTGAGAAGTCGGAGGCAGCGCAGATGGCATGTGCACACTGAACCAGTAGTAAAACCGGTTGCATCCCACCACTGATTGTAGACATTTAGTTATCCCATCAGAAATAATATTCTACCAAAAATAAGAACTCTTTTTCTGTTCAGGGCCACATACCTTTGGGGATAAACTGCAAAGAGCTGTGAGCAGATGTAACTGGGGTGGAGGGGAAAGCATAGCCCCTCTCTTTCTGTCTCCCTACTAGTGCCTACTAAGAGACAAATCACTCTTGCCAATGTCTGGCCTCTTCGTTTGCAGAGGGCTTTTAAGATTGTCTGCCACTCAACCTTCCTTAATGCTAGACAGCAGCACATCCCCACTTTGCTCCAGCTACCAGAAGATAAACATGCCCACTGCTGCTGCTTTTTAAACTAACTAGAACAGTGTTTTTCAATCCTGGTGATTTTAATATGTTTGGACTTCAACTCCCAGAATTCCACAGCTGGCTGGGGAATTCTGGGAATTGAAGTCCAAACATCTTAAAGTTGCCAAGGTTGAGAAACACTGAACTAGAAGAATTCCTTGCTGTGCTGGAACTGATGGCATTCTATTTAGGTCAAACTGTGATTCATGATCATGCTAGGATTATAGATAAGATAACCATTTAACCTTTATGTGTTTGACAATATATGGAATCACATGGGTTCTTAAAGAATGATTGCTTGTGCTATCACCCAAAATCTGGGATCTTTTCCCAAGTGGCAGCTGGACAAGACTGGCAGCAATCACCACAGAAGGGAAGCTGGAAACTAGGGAGGCTAAAGAATGAATACACTCTAAGAGCCAGTGATGAGGTAGAGGTAGAACAGAAGCTCCAAACACAAAGCAATTAATTTGACTCAAGTTTTCTATTCCAGCAGAATGTTTGTAACAAAGCACAAAATAGCTCTTTCACAGAAAGCAAACTATTTCTCTCCAAGAGAGAAGCAACCTAGAAGTAAGGAGAAATTTCCTAACAGTGAGAACAATCAACAATCCAGGGTTGTGGGTGCTCCATTACTGGAGGCTTTTAAAAAGAGACTGGGCAGCCACTTGTCTGGAATGGTGCAGGGTCTTCTCTTGGTTGAGTAGGGGGTTGGATTAGAAGACCTCCAAGATTCCTTCCAACTCTGTTATTCTGTAAAGAATGTTCTATAAGCAGGTCATACTCCCAAATGTATCTACATCAACATATTTACTCCAATCTCTTCCTCAATTTTCTGAGCTAGCTAACTCAGCCAAATTCTCGTTCTTTTACTTCCAATTAAATCCACCCAGAAATTTAGATTTGTTCAGGCTCTTCTCAATGGTCAACTTAAAATGTTATCCATCAGCTCTTGAATCAGCATGAAACTATTAACTACATAACATTTACTACTCCTACTGGCAATGTTTATTTCATCCCTGGCAAAGGGCGCATTAATGTTGATGGATTTTCTCAGCTGACTTTCCATTCACTTCAACAAATTTCTTGGTAAGAAAACACCCACTCTCCTTGAAGTATATCAAGGCTGGGATCATGGGGAGATGAGTTTTAATAAGTGGCTAGGCTGGCAGGTTCAACCATTTGTCAGGTATAATGCTCTGTTTTTGCTCATGTATTTTGTTTAGATGCATTCAAAAGCTATTCGGAGGACTAAACCTGGATTAAAAACCAATTTGAACAACAGCTGACAGACTGACAGACATATGGTAGGAAGAGTTGTAAGAGTCAGCAGAACATTCTCTATCTCTCTCCCTCTCCCTATTTTGTTGTCCAACTTCCCTTGCCATCACTGTTACTCAGCTGCTACCCAGGCTAATCCCAAATCTCTGAACCATTATGGTGATCTGTAGATTCAGAGGGAAAGCCTACTTTGAAATAATTAGACCGTCCTGCTGCTCAAACAGACTTTCCCTGAAGGCAGTACACGTACTGGAGGAATGGGATGTGCCTGTATCAGACTAATGCCTGGCTGGAGAATCCTGGGAGTTGAGGCCCACACATCATCAAGTTGCCAAGGTTGAGGAACACTGACCTAAAGTGACCAATATGTGTTGTGTGACTCTACCCATTAGGAGGGTCATCAGGATAGTCAATGAAGACTGCATTCTGTGATCCCTGGCTTGTTGCCTCTCAAATGGGAAAATATTACTGAACACTCAAAACAGCTTACAGATGATTTTACTCTTGCTCATGTATGGGTTCAAGAAGAAATCAAGGCTATGTCATGAAGACATGGGAAAAAATAGTTTGCCAGAATAGATTTGTGATATTACTACCAATTCATTGCCCGAAGCTCATTTAACACAAACAAGGAAAATAATACAGGTTTCTCTTCTTTCTCTTTTCTTACCATCTTCTATCTGGCCTTGTCCCCACATACATCTTGACATGGCATAATAATTTGACAAGATCAGTATCCTGCACTGCCATTGTGGCCACCCAAGCCCATCAGTGAAATGGTCTTATCCTCATTTGGTATATCTATATCAAGCTGATCTTTTCCCTTCTAAGATAAAACAATCCAGGCACAGCTTTAAGGTTTGTAAAACTGAAATACCTTGTCATTAATTATCTTGGAGGTGAGATCAGCTAACAAAGTGTTGGGAGAGGAGGGCATGTTCCCTTCCCAAGCAGTGTCCACTACAGTCATTTCTCTCTCATGCTTTGACCATGAGAACTGTATCTCTCATGTTCATCCCCATTTTTGATATCAATATCTCCAGACTTCCAAGAAGAGAGATGATGATGATAGCAACAACAATACCACTTAGACTTATATACAGTTTTATAGTGCTTTATAAACAGCCATCTCTAAGGGGTTTATAGAATCAGTATAATGCTCCCAACAATCTTGGTCCTTGTTTTACACATCTCGGAAGGATGGAAGGCTGAATCAACCTTGAGCCTGGTGGGATTTGAACTACAAAACTGCAGGCCACCAACAATCAGCAGAAGTGGCCTGCAGTACTGCACTCTAACCACTGATCTACCAAGGCTCATGACGCTATGCTACTTCAGTTAGAGAAAAAAAAGAGGATGTATATTTGCCCTAGTCTACTTTAAGAATATTTTGAAAGGTATCTTTTACCTTTAGCAACCCCATTTTTCTGCATTGCAACATCTAGAAAATAATGAGTGATGTTGACTTTTGTTGCTTATTTATCTGTTTCTCTTAATATATTTCATTCTCTCCTCATTTTGTAGAAGATTATCTCATTTAGAGCTAATGCTAATGTCCTTTATTTTAAAAGGCAGGCTCTTCATCTCTCATATTATTCTGTTGGAGTTACATAATTCTTTCCAGCTTTCTTTCAATGCAACACAGGTAATCTTCCTGAGGCATGGGGTGATTGGCTCCTCAGGGAAGGAAGCTCTTTGTGATGTGTGTTTTTAGGCAAATAACTCCAGACAGAAGACGCAAGTAGCTATTTCCTTTTTCTTTTTAATCATACTATAATCGCTATGTACATACGAGTAGGCGGCAATATGGATTTTTTAAAGAAAATAAAGAAATGTAATGTTATATAATAGCAATAAGTACATGTAAACATTTCCTATATTTAGTTTCTTATGCAAACATAGAAGTGAAAGGGATGATTTAGAATTTTAGACTACTGAGTTCAACCTTTTCTCATTGTGGGAATCTGAGTTAAAGTATCTGTAGTTGGTGTCTATCCAGTCTCTATTTGAAGACAATTGTTTAAGGTTAAGAGTACTGCTTCCTAGGCCACCTGATCAATGGTTTGACTTGGCATAAGATTATTGGGTTTTTTTCTTAATTGACTTTAATCATGATACAGCTGTTACCAATCAGGTTTTAGCTACAACACATCTGGGAAACTTCTTTCTGGATGGTATGAATGCATACTACCCATCAATGATTTTTTCAGGAGCAATGCTATAAGGTCCTTGCATGCAATAATTACTTTCAATTACAACAAGAGAAAGAACCTGTGATTTCAATTTAAGCTGGTTTATTAAGTTCCTTCTTCAGTTTATTCATAACTATGCCACAGTTGGTCATGAGAACACACAATTATTCATTTCCTTCAGACACAAGATGTGTGAGAGTGAATAGGAGTTTTATTATGAAGCTCAAGGTGGTGGACAAAGCTGCAGAAATTTTAGCTTCTGCAACCTTTCTTGGGGGCATGGGTAACTACTCCAAGTTTGATAAATGGTTTATAATTACATGGACAGAGTGGGAATTTCTTTCTGAACATGGATAGAAAAGCTGCCTCCTTCCTATGAAGGATGAAATGGGTGTGGGAGCCACAGAGGGAAATTTTGATGGGTAGAGCAATGCTTCTGAACAATTCAGTACTGTCCCCGACCATTGCATCCCACCCCCCTGAACAAAAGGCTCACACACAAGGGACCTGGCTGTGAAACTCCCATCTGCTTTCATCCACGACCCCTGGGGGCAGCTAGGTCATGAGGTCATCCTGCTTAAACTCAGGATTTTTAACCAGAAATAGAGTCGGGAAGTGGCAAGGGGTAACCCCGGGTAGGGGTCCCAATTTTATGAGGGGAATTTTTGAATAAATCACTTTAAAAAAACCAGCTACATATTCCGCTTTATTAATTAAATAAAAGAATGATGTTATTGTGAATAACAGCTGCATTTTACATTTGTGAGTTGATAAGATGACACATTGATTCATAAAGAACAAGAGTGAGTGCTGCCTATTTCAGATCCATCAGTTTTGTGATCCACAAATACTGTTAAAGGGTTCTTTGGCTCACAATACTCTTTAACAAATACCTAGAACCACTGAGGCAGTGCTGGATCTCAAACTGTTCTTCTGTGCAGTTCTGTGCCCAACCTTTTCTTGTGGGTTCATGGAATAGAGATATTTGACATCACACACTACATATCTGAAACTAGAAGAGTATCACACTGGAATAAACTGGTGACATTTTCAGTAACTTGAATGAAAGATTAAAACAGGGATGTCCAGTCTATGGTGAAAAAAATTAAAATGGCAGCCATGATAGGGCGATCAAACTCTCCACATATTTTAATGTACGATGACATTGTCATGACCGTTATCTTAATCCAGGGGATACCTTTGAAGTGAACTGCCTGCACTCAAATTTCCAGGTACAAAGTTGAAAAGACTGCAACAAATTTAGAGGACACAATTAAATTTTCATTCAACTGAGGGTATCCAAGGAACCACCTTACCCTGATGGGACTAAGGCTTCAGATTCTGTCAACCAAAGAATTTCAGTTGGGGGGTCCAGGATAAGAGCCTTCTCTGCTGTGGTCCCTGTTAAGGATGGTCCCTTGTTAGAAGAACAAGTACACAGCGAAGCGTTGTGAGAGTGGTGTGGTAAAATACACGAACTAAGATACAGAGATACAAAATAAAAAAATAGGTTTTTACTTTCTTGGAAATAGAGGTTTAGCAACGTCCATCAATCGGTCCGAATTCTTACACAGTCAAATCAGTCAGTCATCAAACAGTTCAATTCAGGGATAATCCAATAATCAAAGTCCAGTAATAAATATACAATTCGATACACAGAGATTGCAAACAGTAGTAAAACTCACAGTAAATCCACGCTGATTAATACAAGGCTCTTCAGTAACAACACCCTGCAATCAGTAACCAACAACCAGTAACCCACATCTACAAGTGATTCTGGCTCCTTCTTATTATTGCTTGATGAAACTGCAGCCAATCATACTTTCTTTACAGTTACAGCACTTAAAGGTAAAGTAACAATTCTTAAAGTAACAATCCTGGTTTATATATTGTCAACCCAACAATTGTTAGTTTTACATTCCTAACAGTCTCCATCCTTCAGAATATTTTCCCATCACAGATGATACCTGGCCCCATGCTCCTGGCCTTTGGAAGAGCCTAAAAACTTGGCTCTGCCATTTGGCTTTGGGCCCCGAAAGGGCCGGCTACATTGGGGGTTGCTCATCTGCAGGCTGCCCGTCATCTTGATTCTTGTTAATCTTTTTATTCAAAATTTAATTGTTTTTAGCACTTTTTAACTTTTTTTATATATATTTTTCATTTTACATTTTATAAATTAATTACATCATCTATCAGTTTGGGCGCCGCTTGTGTGAGCACATATTTCCTCCCATACAATCTATATTTGCCTTAATAGATCCAAACTATACAGTCATATCTTTATATATCCTGTCATACAATAAAATATAACATTTTGCAATGGTCTACATCTTATCTTCTAACTCTACATTGCTTTTACCCATCATATCAGGCTTTCCTGACTTATTTTTATTATTTAACCATTAATAAAAGGCTTCCCATCTCTTATGAAATTCATTTATACTTTTTTCTTTTATTTCCATAGTCAATCTATCCATTTCTCCACATTCCAATATTTTTTAATCACTTTCCCCTCCGTTGCTATTTCTTCCAGCTTCTAATTCTGTGCAAATACTATTCTCGCCGCTGTTAATACATGTATTATCAAATAAGCACTTTCTTTATTATAACTCTTTGGTGTCATGCCCAGTAAAAAAAATTCTGGTTTCAATTCTGTGTTGTTTAATCATTTTTTCTAACCATGTATGCATCTTTGTCCAAAATTTTCTTGCCACTGGGCATGTCCATCACATATGATAAGATTCCGGCGTTTGGTGATATTTCCAGCATTTAACCGATTTATTCTTAAACATCCTTGCCAACCTCGCCGAGGGTAAATGTCATCTATAGAACAATTTATATAAGTTCTCTTTATAGGCTGTTGACATCATTGCTTTGTAGTTTCTCATAATTTTTGCCATCGAGCTAGGTCTATTGTATAATCAAAATTTCTTGCCCAGGCAATCATTGTTTCTTTAACTTGTTCTTCCTCCAATTTCCTACTCAGTAAATAATTGTAAATCTTCTTTATTAATTTTTCATCTGTTCTTCTAATTCTGTTGAATCTTTATAAAACCCATATAATTTCACCTTTCATATATCTGTAATGTATTTGTATCTGTGTATACCAAGACAAATCAATCCCTTGTGCATTCAATTCTTGTTTTGTTTTGAGCTCCCCACTTACCGTACATTTAAAATATATTTATACCTAATAATATCTCCCCAATCTACCACGTTTGGGTGTGTGAATCCTTGTTGTGGATAGACACATAAGGATTTTCAAATAATGCTGTTGCCTTATTTTCTCCCACATTAACCATAACACATTTCTAACATGTCTCTGGAAGTACCCATGAATCCTATTCTTTCCATACCATAAAAACGCATGCCATCCCAGCTGTAAATCATGACCCTCCAATGTTAATAACTTATTTCTCCGTTCTATCCATTCTTTAACCCATGTAAGTATTACGGACTGGCAGTAGAGTTCAAAGTCTGGTAGTCCAAAGCCCCCTCTGTTTTTTGCATCTCGTAGTAGTTTTAATTTTATTCTTGCTCTCTTCCCCTGCCATATATAACTATCATCTTATTTAAATCGTCAAAGTACTTTTTCTCTAGTTTTATAGGTATAGTTTGAAATAAGTACAATAACCTTGGTAAAATGTTCATTTTTATAACAGCTATTCTACCTATCAGAGATAACTGCAAGTATTTCCATTTTTCCATATCTACTTTAAGTGCTTGTGATAGTTTATCATAATTATCTCCCTTAATTGTTCTACATCTGCTGTTAAAAGGATTCCTAAATATTTTACCGTTTTTACTATTTGAATACTATTTGGGTATTTAACTTTTTATTATATTGTAAGCCATCCAGAGTTGCTATATTAGTGAGATAGACATCATAGAAATTTAATAAAATCATTATTGTAATACTGTATACACAAAAATGTGAAATCACAGCTGCAACTCTTTAGATGGTGTTGGCTTTTATATGCACAAATAAGGCTATAATCCAATGGTAGCATGTAGGTTTTGTATGCAGAAAGACATGAGGCATTTCCAAGTAGAAAACTCTGGGGACAGGTGATACACGTGTCTCAGGTCATGAACGGTCTTTTAAATTTTATATACAGTATATTGCTTTCACAGCCCCATCCTTTAAATCTGTTTTTGTGCATTGCCCAGAGTCATCTTTGGTGAGATATGCAGCTGTATAATTTTATGCATAAATAAATACACAAATGATCATTTGTATTATTGTATTTCTTATGCTGCAAGGCCGTTCACCTGCATCTGGGAATTGTCTGGCTGATTCTGCTACACGAGCCTAGATAATTCCCTCTAAATCTCAGTACTAAATAGAGATGCAGAAGAAAACTTCCATAGGTTTAAATGCGACGATCTTCCCAGGGACAGTGACTCATAGGGACAGGCAGTTGTTTTCTAGTATTTGTCATTTTGTGTCCAATAACAATTATGGTACTGGACTATTTAAGTATCCAGAATGATTGAAGGGACCTTCATCTCAAAACTACATTGGGGTAATTGCAATTTAAAGGGGTGCTGGGATCATTCTTCCTTTTTAAAGGTGTGTACACTGTAAATAAATAAGAGTATTATATACATAGCTCCATAATTCAAAAAAGTTGTGTACAGAATTTGCATTTATCTGGGATACCTGCATGCAAAACTGGGTCGATAGGAAAAACTGCAGATGACTTTTTAAATTTGTTTTGCAGAGAGACAAATTAAAATAACAGGTGAACAAATATAACAGTAACAAAATTTAGAGATATTTGTATCCTCCTTGTGGTCAGATGAATAAAAAGCAATCTTGATATACAGCCACATGATGGTGCTCTTGTACTATTTTCCCTGCTTATTCAGATTTTTATCAAGTGAGATCCAGTTCAGTTCTTTGACTTCCATAATGAGGACTGAGCTCCCAAAAGTCGATGGGATCATGGCAACATTACATATATTTTTAAATACATTACAGTTAGTCCCCACTTAATGTCTTGTTCAGGAACCATTCAAAGTTACAACCATGCTGAATAATGATACTTATGACCGGTCCTTGAAATTGTGGTTCTCACCACATCCATGTAAGATCATGATTCAGTCACTTGGCAACTGGAGTGCATTTACAACAGTCATAGCGTCCCATGGTCACATGATCACCATTTGTGATCTTTACAGCCAATGAGCAAAAGTTAGTAGGGAAGTCACAAGTCATGGTCATATGACATCATGCTTAACAACCCACAGTAAATTTGTTTAACAACTGCAATTGGAGCCGACTATTGTTGTAAGTCAGGCCCATCATATGATTTACCACTTTAAGCCACTTCACTTAGAAACCGAATTGCCAATTCCAATTACGTTTATTAAGGAGTACCTGTACACTGCATGTACTGAAACATTTTCTCTTATGCAACTATAAAATTTAAAATTCAACTGCAGTGGAATGGCTGCATGTTCATCTTGCTTACACCCTTTTCAAGTAATTTTATACAATACTTTGATAAAATTGAAAAAAGTTGTGATGTTATTTTTTATTTGTATCTTGCCTTATTTTTACAAATAACTCAAGGCGATGAACATATCCAGCACACCTTCCTCCTATTTTTTCCAACAACATCATCTCTGTGAGATGGGTTGAGCTGAGAGAGAGTAACCCAAAGATATACATGGCCTTTATGGCTAAAATGGGACTTGAATCACCTGTTTTCTAGCCTGATGCTTTAACTACTAAACCAAACTGGTTCAGATATATATTTTATATTGTATTGAATTATATACTGATTGCTTGGGATTTAGCATGTTCAGAACAAAGACAAAGATGTTCTAACAATAAAAAATAATTATTGGATGGGAAAACACTTTATTTCTAGATATAAAGGACTAGGTGATTTAGCAATTTCTTTTGGTCTTCTGCATGCAGTGTTCCTTATCTAGTGATTTCTCTTCAGGTAAAACATTTCCTATAGAAAATATGTCCAACTAGCCAGTCTAGATCAGTAATTCCACTTTATTCCAGATGAAATGGTTAATCCACTTAGTCTAATGTTGTCTACTCTGATTTGCAAGAACTCCAAGGCATCACCTGGATTCCAGATGGGATCCCTCCTGTCACCTGCCACTGATTTTCTTTTAGCTAGAAGATATCAAAGCTTGAATTTGGAACGCTGCATACAAAACAGATATAGTTGTAATGTATGATGGTTATTCCCTCACAGTACTGTTGCTTATAATGGGTCCTTCACCATAATTCAATTAGTTGGAAGAATTTATTACTTGTCTCACATATATGAACATCAAACTCCTTCCTACGCATGACATGCTGCCCATTCAACATGGGTGGCTTCACTGTCAGATGCTTTGATCAGTTCTCCCATTCATGTCACTTAACTGTGCACTTAAAACCTAAAGCAGCAAGGGAAAGAGAAGCAATTGTTAACAAAGTCATGCCCCACACAGACACATTTTTAAATAAAAGAACAGCTCTCTTTTTCATGTCAAAAGTCAGGTCAGAAGACCCTTAGTTCTTCAGACATTTTAACAGCAGCTGGGGGGAAAATGGCACATGATGCAATAAGATTCCTTCCTGTTTCCCTAAATCAAATCCTCCTTTTAAAGACTTGAGTTCTTTTGTGAGGTAAAATGTATGCAATATTTTCTCCGTCAAGGTATACCTCACACTTGGCTGTATACTTAATTATATTGTTGGTGCATAAATTCCAGCAGTGCTGTATAATTAAATCTTGTTATTTTCTGATAGCTGTGAAGTACTTATGGGGGAAAAAACCCTAAACTCATAGTGTGACCATGTTTCTGTTTCTATTAGAACAAAACCTAATGAACAAAAATTCTGAATTTCCTAGCTAGGGAAAGTGAGGAAATACAGGTAAGACATAAAGGAGATTTTGCTTTCAGCTGCCCTAAATGTTAGTGAACCTGAACACAGAAAAGAATACATTTGCCTTTTATCTCATCACATATATCAATGTCTAGGATCCTTTGAACATTTATATTGTATTGGGTTCTACCAATTTACATTAAGTGTTAATATATACTGCTAGTCCATATTATCATAGACTAAATAAATAAATACATGGCCATATATGTTAACTGGCTTCCCAATGCTAGCATGTTTCATCCTGGTGTCTCCAAACATCACAGCATTTCTTAAACTTGGCAACTTTTAAAACTTGTGGACTCCAAGTCCCAGAATTCCCCAGCAAGAACGATTCCCATTTTTAAAATAACTCCCATCTTCTTTTGGCAGGAAATAATGCGACCAATTGAGAAATACTTGTAGCCCGGGGTTGAAATGATGATGTTATCTAATTTGGGTAATGAAACCTCTGCAAGAAAACAAGCAAGCTCAGAGGGCACCAAGCACCGTTTCTCACTTGTAAGTGTTTAAACCAGTGTTTCTCAATCTTGGCGACTTTAAGATGTTTGGACTTCAACTCCCAGAATTCCCCAGCCTGCAAAGCTGGCTGAAGTCCAAACATCTTTAAGCCGCCAAGGTTGAGAAACACTGGTTGAAGCCATTGCCAATTTTGTACCTCTGAAACTCACTCGTCCCTAACCCGTGAAAACGTTCATACAAGCCAATCTTCCACGTCTTCCCGCCGTTTTACTGGAAACGTCGCCCCCGCCCCTTCGCTTCCCACCTGCTCACCTTAACTAAGGAAACCGGACCTCTTCCCTCGGTTTTCCCCCGCCCCGCCTTTGTGACGTCAAGAGAGCATCTTCTATACCGCACGCACCGAGGCGGCTCACTTCTATTGCAAGATCGCACAGGCCAAGCTTAGTATCGCGAGATGTTATTAAGGTGATTTCTATCACCCGTCCCCCCTCCCCCCCAACACCTTCCTTAACTCAAAGCCTCCTGGATCTATGCAAGTTGGGGGCGGAGTCCTCCGGGCAGGTTTAGCAGTGACGTGGGAAATAAACCTCCTCTCCCCTCCCCGCCTCTGATTTTACGGGAAGAGAAAACGGGTAGGTGGGAGCGGAGCTGGAGGCAAAGGCAGAGGCTTCCGGTGAGGCAGTGGTTGAATGGCTCCATTTCTCTTGGGGAGAGCGTTGTCCTTCCTCTGGGAAGGGGCGAGGATTGGGGGAAAGACAAGAGGGGTTCCCTATTGGCTTCGTCAGTAAATTCCACCCACCCACCCCCAGTTTGGACCAGTTTCTGATCCAGAATCCTTCCTCTATGCAAGGTGACTCCTGTGCCTAAGATTGCCAATGGGGGGAGGAAATGTGCCCAGCTTACTTGTATATTTAATTATTGCTTTGCTGAATGGGAGTGGGGTGGGAGTTGGGGGTAAAAGGGGGGGGGAGGGAAGGAGGGGAGGTAACCTGGATTCTTGCTATTAACCTATCTGTACCTTGGGGAAAAAAAACCTACCCCATGAACAGGTCTGTCTGCGGGTGATTTTGCAGCCCAAGTTAATTTTGCAGCCTGGTGACTAAATGCAACTTTTTCCAGTCTTTCTTCAAAAGTAACAGTTGTTTATTTAGGTGTATGTTTTTCATTCAGAAGCTCAGGGTGGGATGCTTGGTTCTGCCTCTTCCAATTTTTCCTTGCAAAACTCCTTGAAGTAGGTTAGAACAACTGACCCAAAGTTATCCAACGAGTATTTGTGGCTGAAGATGAACTGGAATCTGTCCAGCTCTAATCCAGCACCTTAGCCATGATGTCACATTCTAACTATTATACCAGTATCCTTGCCTTCTTCTAAAAAAAAAAGATGACTGCACCCTCAGAAAGAAGCTCTAGCACCAGTTTGTATTTACATATCTAGTGGCTATTGAAAGCAATTAATATCAAACTTTTAATAGGCCTCTTTTAAAAAAAAAACAAAACTATTAGACTTCCAAGATACAGGTCACAATGATGTTTTCAAGAAATGGCAAACTAGGAAGAGAAGAGAGAGCTGTTGTCAAAGACCAACAGTTAACCAACTTGAACTTGTGTAGCAGGTTTTGGTCATTACAAATCACATGGATTTTTGAGACTGCTTGTACCTAATACCTATTGATTCAGCTGTTATGCATTTATCATAAAGTTACATGTTTGGTAGCTAGAAAGAATAATGATAGCTAAAAGACAGTTTAAGCTTTGACAGCTCCGCTTGAAGTAGTTGCCAGTTGAAAAGTCAAGAAGCAAGACTGGGATATCAGGATTGCTTGAGATTGGGAACTGCTGCCAGCCAGGCCAGACAGTACAGAGTTAGATAGACTAGTGAATCTGATTTAAAATAATGTTGGTATTTCTAGTCTGATGCTTTATCTGTGAAAAAATATTTGATATATTTACCACCCCAATTAGGATTGGAATTCTGACTGGTAAGTGATATTACTAAATGAGTCATCACATGTAGTCTGACTTCCCCAGTTGATGTTGCTTGTTGGAAACTGCTGGAAGATCACAAATTATGATAATGTGATAATAGGATCCTGCAGCCACTCGTGGTAAAGCGTCCAAATTGCAATCATGAGACCAGAAGGATAGTTGACAATTATAACTTTGAAGACAAACCACTTTTCCTGAGACTGTCATAGCTTTGAACCACCATTATATGGTCTTAAGTTGAGAACTACCTGTGTACCAACAAATACTTCTAGCAGTTGTAAAGTATCATGATTACATTTTGCGAGCTTGACAACAGGCTGGCTTTTAAAACTAGTTGCATCTCCTGCAGTCACATGACCATGGTTTGCAAGTTTTTATGCTGGTTTATGGCACAAACCCTCATTTGGGAAGAATGGATTCATGTTTGCCACTATGGCATTCACTTAATGACTTTAGATTTGTTTAATGACAACAATGATTTGCTTAATGATGTCAGATATCAGCCAAGCAGAATCATTACTTGAAGACCGGACTTGAAAAATAAAACTTTGGTAGTATTGAGACATAACATCTGTTATAATTTCTTTTAGCTGTAAATGTTTCAAACTAGGAACTAATCCTTTACATTATATTGTGATATGTTTCATATTTTATTAATAGCTTCATAGATTGTTTAATGATAATCTGAGAAGGCAGGCAGATTTTCTTACTGTTCAGTAGATAGACACTAAAAATGCAAAGACAAAGATTTCAGTAAGCATATGAAAAGATGAGATGAGTACTCTCCATTGATGATTTTTTTTCCTTTTATGTAGTCTGGAAAAATCAGATTCTTCACAAAGTAATCACTAATTTAGAACAATGTTTGCAGACTTGGAGTATGACATTGAAGAAGACAAGTTGTAAGTTTTATTTTCTTTTTCTGTTTCTTGCTAGTAATGTGTATCTTTGTATTTGATTTGGAGAGAACTGGAATTAGAATTGTTTGGAAAGCACACAACAACAATTTCTTGACTGAGAAAAAAAGATGCAACAAGAATTCAGAAAAATAGCAAAACCCACTCAAAGACTAGTAGATTTAGAGCCAAATCAAAATGCCTTAGTTCTGGAGCTTTATTCATTAACAGATCTTTTTCTCCAGTTTGGATTGGGAAAGAGCATTCTATAGAAGTCAAGTCAAAATATTCAGTATTTCCTTGGTTAAATGACTAAAGAGAAACATGTAAACTAGGCAATTATGGATATAGTTTGCATTAATTTATCTGTTATTAGGTGATTGCTGTTTTTCAGCTTTTACTTGATTGAATTTATATTCTCCTGGCAGTTTTATTATAAAGATTGTTAATTCAGAATCCAAGAGATTTGGAGAAACATGAGTGAGAATATAATACATTACAATAAGAATATATATTCAAGAGAACCTTTGTGATACATGTCTGAAAGTATCAAATTTTAATGCCTGCAAGAAAAACAGTCAGTTTTTATTTTAAAAAAGAGAGTAAGTCCTAGAAGTAAAATCAGTGCAGCAGTGATTTGCGTTGGAAAATAATGGAATGAACTTTGTAAATTTACATCTGGCTTTATGTCACCATGAAACTAATTTAAAATCTGAGATAGGCTGGCTGGATATTAAAGCTGAAGCTGAAAGTATCAGTGAGAGACCACGGTGTGATGACCTGGGCCATGGCATGAAAGCAACATAGCCAGAGAACCAGTCCAACTTCCTTTTATTGCTCCAACTCTGCCAAACGGTTCCCACAGTCACTATCAGTCCTTGAGCACAGCTCTCCCACGCACCTTCAGAAACCTTTCTGAGTATGACTTCCAAACTAGCTGTGTATGCACTGAATTGAACTTAATTAAACTAAACTTCACTAACCTGTTAATCAGAATGTCATATGATACTTTATGGAAAGCTTTGCTTATATCAATATACAATACAATAGAGCCAGTGAGCAAGATTAGCCACACAGCAAACAGGGCCAGCAGTCCAACAAGCAGGTTAGCCCCACAGTAGCCAGGGCCAGTTTCCGTAAAGCAGGCAAACCAGGCAACCCCCAAAAAACAGATCACAGCAAACTCCAGGCTTTGGCAATTTCACATGAGGTTCCACTGACTCAACGTTTGTTCACGACAAATTCCCCTCCCACCGGTATCTACTTATCTCAGTCTCCAGGTATGCCTTGTGAAAGGGGGTGGGGCATTCTCCTTTCTTGTAGCCAACTCGATCTGTGTTGCTCACACCTTCTGTCCTCCCTACGTCTTCTTGGATCAGGAGAGGGTAATCCTTGCTCATCTCCTGAGCTGTTCCTGTCTGTAGGCCCTACTACTTTAGGCAAGCCTTGCCCAGACTGCCTTTCTCCAGTTTCCCCCAAGGTCAATGGAGCCGTCCCCTCTATCTCTGCCCTCTCCCGTTCCAGCTCATCCTCCTCTGCGGACTCGAAGGGGGGCATGATACACAGTTTAATCATGAAAGACGTTTTAGCTCTTGCTATGCTTTTGCAAATAATTTGCATGTTTTAATCAAAATATTGTTCACATTTTATATATTTATTTATAAAATTTAGAAACCACCTATCTCACTCTCAGATTGTATTTCATTGTTGCATTTGTCTTTTTAGTCTGAACCTCGACATTTAGGAAATTCCTTTTATCTCTGTTGTGGTGAAAGCAGGGGCAGTTGGCAGATGTTTGTGTTTCTATCTCTGTTTTAGGGGGATTCCTACAGTACCTGGAACAGTGACCTTGAAGAAAGACTCTCAGAATCTGATTGGAATTAGTATAGGTGGAGGAGCCCAGTATTGCCCCTGCCTGTATATAGTCCAGGTTAGTGTTAGGGAAGAGGAATATATTGTTAGAAAGCAAAATAATAATAAAAATTGAATGTAACATCCTGGGAGCAAAATTTTGATTTGAAGATCCAGCCTTGTAGCCTGTAGCAATAGCAACAACAATAGTGACAGCAGCAAAAAGTGGTGGACTACAGTGCATGAAGCTTATGGGATAATAAATAATTTATTTTTTAATGAACTATGTGTCCATCTATGTGTCAATGAAATAAATTGAACAACCAAATTGATGTATTTTCTGGTATAGCTATTTTCTCTTTTTCATTAAAATAAATTCATGGCCTGGACTAGAAAGATATTTCAAATTCATTGACTTTTATACATGAGCTCAACATTCAAAAGAAATCCTGCCATGGATGTTAAACAAGAGTGGTTCAGGGAGAATTCAGTTATAGTTTTGAATGTATTCTAATTTCAAAAGGTTAAACTATGAACCTCCTCACAAGTGTGTCTAATGAAGTGTGATACAGGAAGCTGCCCAAATGGTGCAGGAACTATGGAAAGTGGGAGAAAAAAACTAGTTTGAAATCTCTGGACTAAAAAAACACTTCAGGTCATCTAGCAGCTTTTATTATAAAAGAATGGATATCAAATAAACCTCCAGGAGAATGGCATATTTCAACCAATACTAGCTTTTGTATGGCTTCAGCACCATATCGTATAGATATAAGCAACAAGTGTTTATGAAGGCCCTGTCATGATATTACTGAAAATTAAGGTATTTTTATAAGTAACAAATGTGGCAAGAAAAGTAGCATGGAAACTGTAGTTCTTTCTCTTTGGCTCCTTTGATCAAAGCAATAGCACTTAGACTTATATACCACTTTACAGCCTTCTCTTAAGTGGTTTACAGAGTCAGCCTATTGCCCCCAGCAATTTGCATCCTCATTTTACCTACCTTGCAAGGATGGAAGGCTGAGTCAACCTTGAGCCAGTCAGAATCGAACTCCTGGCAGTGGGGAGGAGAGTTAGCTTGCAATACTGCATTCTAACCACTGCCCTACCATTGCTCTTCCATCATCACAATGTATTCCTCCTCAGGTATTTGACAATACTCCTGCAGCCCTTGATGGAACGTTGGCAGCCGGTGATGAAATCACAGGTGTGAATGGGAAGTCAGTCAAAGGGAAAACCAAAGTGGAAGTAGCCAAAATGATACAGGTGGTGAAGGTGAGAGACAACAAGGATTGCTGGAATGTAAATTGTGAGTTTTTGCTCATGTGAAAAATGGTGCCTTTCTCTTACAAAACCATACTCTATTTGGTTTGGTCTTCTAGGGAGAGGTGACAATTCATTACAACAAGCTCCAGGCTGATCCAAAGCAGGGAAAAACCTTAGACATTGGTAAGGAAAGACTTTGACTTTCTTAAAGGTTTATATTTTAGCCTGTTTTTGTGAAATGCAGGGGTTATGCTACATTTTGGAAAACGCTGCTTACGGATTATATATCTCTTTCCTGGAATGCAGTGCTAAAGAAAGTGAAGCACCGCCTGGTAGAGAACATGAGCTCAGGGACAGCAGATGCCCTAGGACTGAGCCGGGCTATCCTCTGCAATGGTAGGTAATATGCAAGAAGCAGGGTGACCATGGGTGCTGGTTGAGCCAAGCGCCATCAAAGATTAAGCATTCCCACAAAGTGTGCCTTCTCCTGAAATTGAATCTCATCCAGTTGGTGACGTCAGCACTTGATTCATAACTGTGAGGCTGAGAGCCAATGTAATATACTTGCTAAATACCAGAGGTCCTCTCTTCATGCCTCACCACTTTAGGGTGATCCTCAGATGAGCTACTATATCAGTCCTAGTCTCCCAGTTGTAAGACAGAGCAGTAGCCATTCCTTGTAGTGATTCTGGGAATGTATACCAGTCTGCCAAATTTATTCATGGCCTCAGAATGAATTCTGTTACCTTTGTCAAGTTTTTCACCCTCTCCAAATGTCTTGACAAGTGCATAAAAGCATGTGTGTGCCAGGAGAAATGCCATCTGTGGGAAGCGTAGGCTTAAACTTTGCACTATTTCCATCAAGGCATTTAACCCATAGAAAGGGCCCCGAGGAAGAATTTGGATATTGAGAAGGCCAAGATATGCCTGTTTATTTTGAGTTTAGACCTGTAGAATTAAGTGAATGGCATCCTAGAGCACTGTAGAAATTAGCTGATAGTCTCACCGAAACTTTATGTATTATCTTGAGAAATTCTGAAGAAGAGATGAAGAGCCAATTTGCTGAAAGAAAATAAATTTTCCTATCCTTAAAAAGGAAAGGATGAGGGATTCCAAATAATTACAATCTTGTATTAATATCTGCAGTATTCTAGAATATAGAAATAAAGATATTGGTTCAAATCTTTGAAAGCTATGTGGTAATTTGCAGAAGTCAGCTTGGGTCTGACAAGAATCAATCAGTTATGGACTAACCATGTCTCACTTTATGTTAGAAGACAGCTTTGGTAGATAATTAAATATTGTAAATGTAATATTCATTCATTCATTTCTATAGCGACCATCTCAGCAAACGACTCTAGGCAGCTCACAATTCAAAAACATACATTACACTTAAATTCTTAAAAACATTTTAAAACAATAAAAATAATTAAAACACTAAAAACATTAAATTTGAGTACATATCTGGCCTGTTAACAATACAGCCAGGAGATGGCTCTATTGTATTGTATATTGATATAAGCAAAGCTTTCCATAAAGTATCATATGACATTCTGATTAACAGGTCAGTGAAGTTTAGTTTAGTTAAGTTCAATTCAGTGCATGCACAGCTAGTTTGGAAGTCATACTCAGAATGTTCATCAGTAGTTCTTCACAACATTGAAAAGAAGTTATGATGTGGACGATATGATCCCAAGTATTCTTCAGTGTTGCTATAAAGAACTTGAAGAGGTGGAGAGAATACTTACCAGATTGTGGAAACTGGGTGAGATAATATCTGAGCAAACAAAACAAAATGAAGCTGATGTGTCAAACTCAGTTTCATTGAGGGGCCACATCAGGGTTGGGTTTGGCCTCAGGGAGCCAGGGTGGGCATGGCCAGCTTGACGTCACTCCTGTCGGGAGCACCTGTAGTGGTCCAACCGCTCTGCCAGTGAAAACAGGCTCCCAAGCTCCGTTTTCTGCTGCCATGGCCTCCTGCAACCCTCTGCCAGCGAAAATGGAGCTCGGGAGTCCATTTTCGCTAGCAGAAAAACCAGTCCTTTGCTGTCTACAGGGTGGCTCTGTGGGCCAGATCTAAGTATCCCATGGGTCAGATCTGGTCCCCGGGCCTTGAGTTTTACACCCCTGGTCTAGAGAAGTGGACTGAAAAATAACAACGAAATGTAAAGGCAATAAATGCAAAAGGGTATCTGATTCACTTAGGAGTAAGATATCAAATACCCAAGGGTGTCTGGCTTGATAAAAGATCTTGGTATAATACAGGTAGTCCTTGACTTAACAACAGTTTGTTTAGTGACTGTTGAAAATTACAATGGCACTGAAAAAGATGAATTATGACCGTTTTTCAGTTTCCACCTTTGCAGCACCCTCATGGTCACGTGATCAAAATTGAGATACTTGGCAACTGGTTCATATTTACGACTGTTGGCTGTGTCCCAAGGTCATGTGATCATTTGAGACCTCACAAGCAAAGTCAATGGGGAAACCAGATTCACTTAACAACTGGGTTATCAACTAACTTATTAACTGCAATGATTCACTTAACAACTGTGGCAAGAAAGATTGTAAAATGGGGGAAAACTCACTTAACAAAATGTCTTGCTTAACAGAAATTTTGGGCTCAATTGTAAGTTAATTATGTACAGTCGATTGCAAAGTTAGTATGAATCAGCAGCATAATGATTATGCAAGAAACACAGAACATTTTTAGGTTCCATCAATGAAATATTAGTTTCCAAATCATAGAAAACCTTTCTTGTTCCATTTTATTATGTACAGTGAGAGATCCCACCTCAAACAAACATTAATCTTTTCAGGGAAACTGAAACAAGTTCGCATGAAGGTGATCAGGGCACTAGGAAAAGAGATCAATGAAAAAGTATTTAAAAAACCTGGGAATGTTTAACCTTGAGAAGAGTAGACATTAGAAGATACAATGGCAATTATCTAAAAAGGTCAGGGTTTTTGGCCTCTATCATTCCCGAGAGGAGGATGTGAAACAATACATGTAACACTAAAATAATTTACTATTGTAATCAACTCCCATTTCTTTATTGTTCTAGATGGGTTGGTAAAGCGATTAGAAGAACTGGAGAGGACTGCAGAACTATATAAAGGTAATCACACTTTTTTTTTCCTTTTGTAGTCTGGAAAGAGATTGTTTTACAGCTCATATCCATGATGATTTCTTGGGAGATCAATTGATTTGAATAAGTATATTCTATGCACATTTGCAGGCTTTCAGCCCTTAATGACATACATACAGTGGCAGTTTGGAGCTGCTTGTATCTGGAATATTTGATGAGCAGATGTGGGTTGTCTCTCTTACCTCTCACATCTACAAAGCCTCCTTCCACCCACTGCAGTGGTGAAATATAGCCGGGTCGCACTAGTTCTGCCAATCTGGTAACGGCGATGTTTGGCCTCACCCACCCACCCCATACCACATTTGGGCCTTCCTACCTGCCCCTGCTCTTTCCTGTCCTATAACCCCTTCATTTTTTTTCTTTTTACTCAACGTGAATCACCAAGGTGATTCCTTTTTACTCATTCCCAATTACCCAGGCTTCCTCCAGTAAACAAAACCAAGCAGTGTAGAAGCTGCACGGCGGTGTGGTTGGCGCGCAGCATGCGTAGTATGTGTGCACGTGCAAATCGTGTGCACACCAAGCTGGTAGCCAAACCGGTTGGATTCCACCACTGACCCAATGCCATTTTGAGATAAACCGCCTCTTATGCGGTTACACAGAATTAGGTAATTACACAGAATTCTTACACAGAATTAGGTAATTTCTCCACTAGTGACTTACAGCATCTTGAAGAACATTCTAACCGTCATTGTGCCAATTAATAATCAGGACAGACTTTGTATCATTTCAACCATGGCTGATGATACTGTGAAGTTGCTGTAAATCTGCCCTGCTCCATGAACACACAAGAATCGAAAATCAGTAAAACTCCCCTCTTATGTATTAACATTGCATTATCTCCCGCCTTCTGCTTTCTTGCAAATTAGCACAATAACAGTTTATGAATTTGAGAATAAATGTTTCTCACTTTCCTTCTTACAGTAGAAGGAAAGAAGCAGTAGTAGAGAGAAATAGAGAATATTTGGGAACAACAAGTAGAGCCTGAGATCAAGATCACATGTTACTGGTGATTTGTTTGCTTATATCCTGTTTACCATAAAAAAGCATTAATTTGCTTGATATATTGATAACATGGCTTATTATCAGTAAAATTTTCTGCATGGCTTATTTTCAGTCTCATTGACAGGTTATTTGGTCTGCAGGTAGAATTCCTTCCCTAGAGCCACAAGCAGATTTCCTATGTTAGATGGCCATGGAAAGAGTTGATGCTTTTATGTGGTTTAGTAACAATAAGTCCATTGTGGTGAGCAAACTATTCCCAGAAGCACAGAATATGACCAGTAAAGGGCAAAGAATGACATTTGCATTTGGTCAGTACAACTTTCACCACTCAGATACTTCTGCAGGCAATCTCAGAATAAAAACATATCAGTGTTGACTTGTCCCCAACCATATTTTGATTTTGTTTTCCCAAACATCTGGTTTAGTGTTAAAATGTAGACTGAAAAGTAACAAAAGTTCCTAGATAATGAGATTTTAGTGAATGACTGGTATTTTTTTCCTTCCCCTTTGCCTAGGGATGACAGAACATACCAAGAGTCTTCTCAGAGCCTTCTTTGAACTGTCTCAGACTCACAGAGGTAAATGACCATTTGCCATTTATGGCCATAACCTCTTTAAATAACATAGCAGCCTATATTGAGATGCTAATATGTGCTCCACTATTTATTCCCCCTTCTGTTCAGTTGTGTCCAGTTTTTGGAGACTGCCTGGACAAATCCCTGCAGTTTTCTTGACAAGCTTTTCCAGAATGGTTCACCATTCCCTCCTTTTTAGGGATGAGATAAATTGACTGGCCTAAGATCACCTAGCTTGTTTTTGCCTAAGGCAGGACTAGAACTCACAGACTCCCTGTTTCTAGTCCAATTCCATCAACTTGACCATCTGATTTATTTTTTAGTTCTTTGTAATTAAAATAAATACACAATCAGCATGCTATAAAATAAAAAGCCAAGTAAGCATGTTATATATTTCCAAGATTCTTCTGGGCCCTGCTAATGTTGGAGAGCTATTTATAAGAAAAAACTGATAGGAGTCTGCGGTGGTGTTTCAGAAATGTACTTAGCTACCTAGAAGAAAAACAGAAGGAAACTAAGGAAACACAGAATCTTGTGTGGAACAATCTCAGGTTTATAACCATTCATTTCCAAATTCCAGATATGGCCACTGATTTTCAAAATTTGGGCTACAACATCTGTGGATTGCATGCAGGTCTGTGTAAGCCATTATCCAGAGCAACCAATTGGAGAAATACCTTCCATCTTACGGACTAGAATGAGATTTAAAGTGGGACAGCATAAAGTCTAAATCTAGGCATCTTTGCATTCTAGTGCCCTTCTGACATCAGGTTTCAAGTTCCATAATCCTCAGGGTATCAGTCATTCTGAAGTAGTGAAAACTTGAATAATATAGACCAGAAAATACACCTATGATTTTTGACTCCAGTTTCTATTGCATGTTTTTGCTGTATGATGACCAGCATTTGGTGATGTTTTTTCGGTTATCGGTGTACGGGAACCTCAGCCAGCAGCCAGTGAAGCATTTGTAAAATTTGCGGATGCTCATCGGAGTATTGAGAAATTTGGAATCCATCTTTTAAAAACAATTAAACCAGTAAGTATGTGTTTTATCTTTATTATGCTCAAAACAATAATTCTTTATGTAAAAATGTATGCTGCCTAGAATCACATGAGGCCATATAAATTTAAGAAATAAAATAGATAAAATATCATTTTAGTATGATAATCTAAGTAGGTAATACAATTGTTTGAGAGTTGAGACGTGTTACACCATTGTGTCTAAGGTACAGGTAGTACTTGATTTATGACTATAATTGGGACTACAGCTTCCATCACTAAGCAGTGCAGATGTTAAAAGAATAGTGTCTGATTTCTTTCTATAGTCGTTAAGTGAATCCAGTTTTCTCCGTTGACTTCACTTGTTGGAAGCCCTTGGGAAGGTCGCAAATGATTTTCATGTGACCTTGGGATACCACAGCATCATAAAACAAGCCAGTTGCCAAGCTGCCAAATTTTGATTATGTGACCAAAGAGACGCTGCAACAGTTGTAAGTGTGAGAACAGTTGTAAGTCGCTTGTTTCAGCACCATGGTAACGTCAAGCGTTTGTTAACCTAATGGTTTTAAGTTTGAGGACTACCTTTATAGAATTCCAGTGTAGCACTGTCAGTACCCAAAGATATAGATGGGAACCTTTTGTTCTGGCCCAGGCTTAACAGAATCACGAAACAGGCTTTTGGTCCCGAAAAAACCCCCTTTTTATTGGGTTACTGTGAATTCTTCTCATTCACATCCAGAAAAGTCCCAGCAGTAAACCTTTCAAGGTTTTATTGCAAAAACAGACCTTATCAATCCTTGGATAGTTGCCAGGCTGAGTTTCCAGTCGAAATACTTGGCAAGGAGTCTCTGTACGGCATGAATTCAGATGAGCAAAACTTCACAATAATGAGCAAACTAATTGTCTCCTACAAACACCCCTCCCCTTTTGCTCCTGTTTATCCCCTATGGGAGGGGCCATTCAGCGTCCACTTGTGCCTTTACATCCGAGTTGACCCCTGCTCCTTAGTTGTTCCCTTTTCCTGACAGCTCTGTGCATATGCTCCAGCTGTTCTTCTTCCCCATCTCCGACTCTGAAGACAGCTGATAATTGTCAGATGACCCTGGCCTCAACTCTGCCTCTGACATAGAGCACCCATCAGAGCCTTCCCCCGATTCCAGGGGGAAGGCCCAAGGTCCTCCCCAACCTCCTCACTGCCCGAGTCTGCTACTAGCTCTGCTGGCCGCTGGTGGACCATAACACCTTTTCCTTCTGAATGGCTGTGGACTCATGGGATAAAATAATGAAGCTAACAACTATTATATTGTGATGGTGACAGAGTGATGACAGCCAAAATCAAACTTATCTTGCATAGTGTTCAGCTCCTTCTGCTATCTTACATACATTCCCCACTCTTTCTCTCTGCGTATCAACTCACACAAAATAAGGTACAGTGCTAAAAGTTTACTGTTTCTGAGGATGTAAGAAATGGAGGGACAAACAGTGCTTGACAAAAGGCATAAGAATGTTAGATGGTTTCATCTATACTAGTGAGCTACAACTTTTTGCTTTATATGGCCTTTTTGGTTATTAATCTGTGGTGCTTTCCACATGACCTGTTTATTTGGCTTCTTCTTAATTCTTTCCAAGCTAGGCGAGAAATAAAGCAAGGTACTTTCTCATATCAATCTTGAAATAAAATTCATTAGCCTGCCTTGTCTTGAATTGTGACAGGACAGCATATGGAGATGGCAGGGTAGAAATAATATTGTTTTGGACTGGAACAACACAGACAGCACTGGTACTCAGAGCTAGCTCAGATTGGCTCTGGAATTGGCTCTGGCTCTTGTCATCTAGTCCACATAATGAGAAAGTTGATCTATTATGTGTCAAATGGCTTAACTACTTTGAGAGTTGACAGAAATGTCCCCAAATCATATAACTGGTTAATTTTGGGTGGTGAGCCTTCTCACATGTGAAAGCTTGTCTGTTTTATTTTGCTTTATCTTCATTTTTCACTCCCAGTATTTCCTTACAGATGTTGACTGACTTGAACACCTATCTGAACAAAGCAATTCCTGACACCAGGTTAACTATCAAGAAATATTTGGATGTCAAGTTTGAATATTTGGTGAGCTGTTCTTTCATTTTAATTATTCCTTTAGAAAAAAACAAGGGCTTAAAATGCATATTCTTTGAAAGAGAATTTCAGTCTTTTTTATGCTTTGAATGTAAACTGATCAAACTTTTCTGCTTTTTTAATTTTTTATGTGTGCATATAATATGTCTAATAATTCAGGATAATATTGCATTTAATGGAATGGGCTGTGGGCATTTTATTTTTGTATTTGTTATAACTGGTTGGTAACTTGTAACACTCTGCACTCTTTGTTCCCTTTCAGTCATATTGTCTAAAGGTGAAAGAGATGGATGATGAAGAATACAGCTGCATTGTAAGTATAAAGGTTCTAATTTCTACTGAGATCCCAGATTTGTTCATAGACATACTCAGATACTTGGTTGTTTTCAAAGATTTAAATTTAGGGAAGTTTATTGTGTATATTCCATGTTGAATCTTGCATTGTGTCGCCAAGTGTTATCAAATGAACCTTCTAAGTGCCTCAGATTTCCCTAGTTCTTAAGATGCTTAAGAATTAAAGTTTATACCTTATTTCAAATTTTCAATCCACTATCATTTTCATCTGGCATGCTCTGAGGGCAGTCTTTCCAACTTGACGCCTTCCAGAAGTATTGGATCAGATTGGAATTTTGAGTGCAGTAACACAAGATTGATTCAACAAGATTGTGTTGCCCAATCATAGATTGTTTAAGTATTAATGAATTCTACCAAAGAGAGGCCAAACATTTGATTGCCATTGCAAAGAAGCTGGATAGGTAATATCCCAGTGGACTCAATACAGAAATGTATTTTGTGGCTTTTGTTTCCCATAATGACGACTATGATCTCCAGCACATCCTCCTTTCTCAGCCTTAGAGGGAAAGGCCAAATCATCTAATAAGCAACTGGGGTGCCATTATTTTTATTTGAGCAAAAGAAAAGCTTTCTAAAGTTGAAATTTTGAGGATCAAATTCATAGCAGACTTTTCTTTTTTTTACTGAAAAAGCGTATGGTAAGAATTTGAACAAAATTATAGCTATTGCAAATTACAGAGACTAAAGTTTCAGATTTAAAGGTTAAGATTAAAGTGTCAAGCAAATGGCTCCAAGGAGTGTTGAACATATTCTGTCAGTATTGATTTGCAGTAAAGGTTCTATAATTATGGGATAGATTCACCATTAATTTGGAATGGAAAAACTGACAAGCTTTCTGATTTGTCCCTTGATCTCATTTACCATGTGATGGCCTTGTGAGGAGTTTCTGTTTCCTTAAATGTTGGTTTTCTTACCCTCGGGGTTCTAGGCGTCTGTTCCTTTAGCAAAAGATGCTTTAATGTCTGACTGTTGGCCAAGTAAAGATGTAGCACCATCATGTGAGGAGCTCACAGTTTGCTAGGATGCATGAAAGAAGCTTTAATACATATATGAGATGTTGTTGCCCAATCTGTTTCATCGGTTGCTATAGTAACACAGTGTTTTTGGTAGGCCATGGGAGAACCTCTCTACCGGGTTGGAACTGGGAACTATGAATATCGCTTAATCCTGCGCTGCCGCCAGGAGGCACGTTCACGCTTTGCCAAAATGAGGAAGGATGTGCTAGAAAAGATGGAGCTGCTAGATCAGAAACATGGTAAGTGTGGTTGCTTTTTTGTTTAGATCCTCTCAGAATGATCAGTGACCTAGATCTGCAGATGAAAACTATTAAGCTTCTTAGAAACAAGAATACAGGATGAAAAGAAAATATGTTTGACCCTGAAAGACTCAAAGTACCATCTTAATCATTTATAAAGTGCTTGATTATTGTCATGCATAGGAAGGCAAGCACATCTTAGGCCAGGAGTGTCAAACTCAAGGCCCGGGGGCCAGATCTGGCCCACGGAGTGCTTAGATCTGGCCCATGCGGCTACCATGGAAACAGCAAAGGACTGGCTCATGGTGCCTCTGCCAGCAAAAAAGGAACTTGGGAAGCCACCTATGGCCCTCCCAAGCTCCATTTTCCCTGGCAGAGGGTTGCAGGAGGCCATCGCAGTCGAAAATGGAGCTTGGGAGCCCATTTTTGCTGGCAGAGCACTTGGGCCACCACAGGCGCCCCCGACACGACTGACATCAAATTGGCCATGCCCACCTTGGCCCACTGAGGTCAAGCACAACCCTTATGCGGCTCTCAATGAAATCGAGTTTGACACCCCTGTCCTAGGCTGTAAGCTGGGGATAATGTATATTTTTGTTCCTCATTGTTCAATTATTTCTTCTCCTTTGCAGTGCAAGATATTGTATTCCAACTCCAGCGTTTTGTGTCCACGCTTTCCAAGTACTATGATGATTGTTATGCTGTGCTAAGAGAAGCAGATGTTTTCCCAATTGAAGTGGACCTAGCTCGTACCACATTGAGTTACGGCCAAAAGGATGTCTTCACGGATGGAGCAGAAGATGAGGAGGAAGAGGAAGGCGGTGGAAGTAGAGAATACAATAAAAAAGAAGAAGAAAATGGAGAGAAACTCATTGATGATGCCTGAATTTCTGAATCCTGTCAAAATCCCTTCAGAGACTGATAAATTTTATTTCTATAGACAGCTTGTCCACAATGACTCTTCTGTTTGTACAAGTCCAACTAGGGAATCAAGATTCTGTATTGAATGGGAGCGTTTGGGTAATGACGTATGCAAAATCTTGCAAAAAAAATATCTTTGTCCGTTTGTGCTTTTATCAAAATCTCACAGACCTCCTCCAGAGCTGATGGGACTGAAATTACCTTTAAGCAGCCTTCAACCATCTCCCCAATATGGCTTCCTGCACAGATAGACTATGATTAAATATACAGCTCTTTCTTTTCCTGTCTCTGTCTGTCTCTCTCCTCTCTGTTTCTTTTTCAGTAGCTGAATATCTCGTAAAAATGCTGAACACCTTTGGTTTCCTAGGGTTTTCTTTTTCCATCACTTTTCTGTCATTTTTAATCTTGAATGATATTGCTGCCAGCACATGAATTTTGTGTTAAAATGTTGACTTCTCTGCATTGTCAAGGCCCTTAAAAGGGAGACATAAAGATTATTGAGGTTAACAGTAAGTCCACCATTTTAAGTCTTCAGTTCTTAATTCATACAATTCACTATCATTACATCAACGCTTTTTCCCTCCTTTTAAATGTTGCCTTGTGAACAGAGAGACCATTATGTGTGTCCCCCTAGCATCCCTTTTCCTCTCATTAATCATCAATTTGGCAGCCTTAGAAATGAGAATGATAAACTGTCAAAGGAAATGGGGAGAATTACTAATATTTCTCTCTCTTATATTTTGAATAAGTGCAATACTCAGGCATGATCTAAAAACAAAATTACAAAAATAAGCCAGAAATAAAATGAAAAAGAAGAAAATTGTTTGCAATAATATTTATGCCAATGGGGACAATTGTCAGAAATCATTGATAGAACATATTACATGATAGCTAATAATGTGAAAATTTGACAGTGCCGCTAATACTCTATGAAGAAATCTTCCCATCCTATATCACAGTTTCTATAGGCTGTCACCCTCCAGTTGTAAGTCCCATCACCCACAAAGTAACAGTTGAGGAACGCTTCTCAAAAATTTGTTGAGTTTTCAAATAACATAGTTTAATTATAAAGCATTGCCTTTGAGAAGAAAGGGCCTTTTGTTCCTCCTTAAAGTGGTGTAGTTTGTGCCAATTGGCAAGAAGAAAAACTATATGAGAGTATTATGACGAACATGTTTCCCTGTGGTTTTGGTTTTTGCTTCCTGTTCTCCCTCCCTGCCTCCCCCCACACACACATACCAAAAAAAAGCCGAGGTAGGGTCAGAATGATCTTAGTGGGATTTTACATGTCAAACAGAATGACTAACAAAGCGAAATCTTAGGAGTGACATGATTGCTGTCTTCCAATACTTGAAGGATTGTCACATGGAAGAGGGTATCTATTTATTCTCCAAATCACTTGAGAGCTGGACAAGAAACAATGGGTGGAAGCCAGTCAGAATGAGGTCCAACCTAAGGAGAAATTTCCTGACAGAACAATTAAGCAAGGGAACAGTTTACCTCCTGAATTTGTGGGGGCTCCATTGCTGGAGGTTTTCAAGAAAAGATTGGATAGCCATTTGTCTGGATTGGAATAAGGACTCCTGCCTTGACAAGGGTTGGATTAAGATACCTCAAAGTCCTAGTTCCATGATTCGATTTGATTCCACACGACTCTTATTCTCTAATAAGAGTATGAAGTTTCTGTTCTTTTTCTTTCCAACTTAACTTTTAGGTTTGTGTCTCCTTAATGTTTACACCATCCTTAATGTTTACACCATGGTAAAAAAAATTGAATAATGGAAGAATCAAATCCCTTCCAGATTGCAGGAGTCATTTGGTTCCAAAAGAGAAATGTTTCCAAAATGTTCCTAAAAATCAAACCCACAAAACAAACACAGGTGGACTTTTCTATATCATCTTGATCAGTAACTCCACAAATGTGCTAGAAATGAGAAAATAAGTTGTATTGATAGGCACCTGTCAGATGTGAACAACCAGACCCACACTTTTAAAATTGAAACAAGCTACTTATTGTTCTATATCTATTCCATAGGAATGCCCCAGCTGAGAGCTTTCGCCTGGGAAAGACTGGATAAGGCCCAAAGGCATTCAGGAGGGGTCAGGCCTTGTTCTCCTGTGTTTATGTAATGATTTCAGACTGATTTCCTGTTTGACCCCTTCTCCAGAATGGGACAGTTGCTCTCCATCCGTACCCCATTGAATATTTCAATGTTGGATAAGATTATAGGTAGCTATGATGTCATATCCTGGATCTGCCTGATCAAAAAGCTATTATAGAAACTTTCCTGATTTAATTTATCTCCTGGATCCACATCAAATGCAGCATATGTAAATCCAATGCAATTCTATACCTACAAATAAGGCTCTCTGCTTTGCAGAATTATTACAGGAAAAACGCCACCAGAGCAGATAAATAAGTTTCTTTGCCTATTGCCTTGTTTGAAAGGGAAAGTTGCTCTCTGGGATTCTGTGCACATCTCATGTGCAGCCTAAAGTACTCCTAATCTGTTGCACTACAGCTCCTATCTTACTCCAATCACATTGGCATTACAATCTGAGGGATAGCACATTTGGAAGATGAACATTGATTGTTCAGAATATATGGAAATACAGTTCAATTTAGGTTAATGTTATAGATAGTCATAAAGTCATGTGGGAACTTCTTAAACTTGTAACTTTCTGCTTGAGCAGAACAATGTTATTGGCTTAAAATATTCAGGGCTCTGCCATTTTATCTCTTCCTTTCCTTTCTGCCTGATTTTCTCTTCAACATTTCCACTCATCACCTCCCAGGAGGGGAAGACATCTGCTTCTCCTTGAAGAACTGAGGTATAGATCACAAAAGTTCATGCAAACTTTTAATGAAATGTGTTAATTGGAAAAAGGGCTATCAGACTATCCCTGATTATTATTATTTTTTTTTGCAAACCAAACCAAAAGAGCTGATCTACAATGTCTGCAATCATTAAAAGCATCTATAACTCCAAACTATTAAAAAAATAAAACTTAAAAAAATCTGTTGCCTTCCAAATTCAATCTAGCCAGCCCATGGCCCTTAGACTAAGCCAGCCGAGAGGGTTTCTCGATGTGTGCGTATCTGTACACACACACACACAACATACACAATATATGAACAACACATAGATCAGATAAGGCTTTTTTTTTTAAATGAATCCTTCTAGTTGTGTATACACTTTTAAAGATTCCAAGACTAATTTTTCCAGCAGAATGCAAGCAAAAAATACAAAGCTGGGTCTATTAATAAGATAAATATTTATGACATGTTTTTATTTTAGTCACATACTGGTTATATATGCTTACAGTTTTACAACTCTGAAAATATATTAGTCCTATGATCTCTGTTGTGAACAATAAATATGAGTATTTACTTTGGCTTTAAACTTCTGTGTCTCCAATCCTGCATCATATTGTCAACTAGGATCTAGATCACAGGTCTCCAAACTTGGCAACTTTAAGACTTGTGGACTTCAACTCCCAGAATCCCAGAACTCTGGAAGTTGAAGTCAACAAGCCTTAAAGTTGCCAAGGTTGGAGGCCTCTGATCTAGATGATGAAGATAGTTTCTTAGTTTCTAATAGAAAAATGTTCCCACAAAGAATAGTCACTTGCAGTTTATGGCCTGAGTCATAGCATAAATTATCTGATATATTTGCAACGGGCATATAAAACTTCTAATTTCCGTAGCACCATTTATGCTAGCTCCTATTTAAGGCAAAGCTAAAATTGTTTCTAATTTCCTGTCATGTTTATCGAACAGGCTTATTTACAGAATCTGGCCAACACATCTGTCATCTAATGCTAATTTAAAAGGGATAAAACTTCTAGTTTTGACCAACAGAAATACAATCATCTTACTTACTATCAGTAACGAGGATATGATACTTTGCCACACTTTTAAAATGCCTGCTTGCCAGTTTGTAATGTTATTCCTTCTTCAATCCTAGCTACAAGGATTCTTCTGTTCTATATTTTTGATATTATAATTAAACACATGTTCAGAATAATCACAAGGTTTACTTTTTCTGAACACCAGGACTGTAGAGGTAGATGGATAAATAATTTATATTGAAATAGTAGCCAACTGATCACTAAGACTAATGTAGGTGTAAGGTAATGTAACTGCTAATACAGTATATGCATGTGTGCAAACCCATATAATATTGAAGAGAATTATACAATTCTTTCTTCACGGGAGAGGTATACTATGGTTTGGATTCCATAATTTTGTTTATATTACCATTCTGACTACATGTATTTAAAAAAAAAAGCTTTTCAAGATACTCTCCCTGCCCTTGTATCATTCAATAATTTAAACTTTCCATATCCTCCTCTTGAGTAAATCAGATCCCATGTCACTGGTTCTTGGATCTTTTTGGTTTGTTTTAGGATCTCTATGTTGCTAAAACTCTTTTCTAGGATCTCTGTGTTGCTAAAACCTGATCAATACTGTAACCATCTGGAACTGGAGCTATATTCTCCCCTTTGGGCTGTCCACCATTTTTGTATCTTGCAGTATGATTCCCCCTGTCACTTCCAACACTGTCAGTGCTGTGGGCCAGAGGCTGATCATTGTCAAGGCTTTCCTTTGCTTCCTGTAGATCTGCGTCTGCTTCTTCCGTTTCACTGTTACTTCTAACTATAGAAGGATTCTCCAGCTGAGGGGTAGTTTCTTTTTTCACGTTCAGGCAGCAGTACGAAGCAACAGCCAGGAAGACAGCAGACAAGACAACTTCTGAGCCAGCCAGATAGAATATAATCTCATATTTCTTGAGTGCATCCACCAATCGCCCTGCAATTTTGAAAAAAAGCAGAGCACAGTTGCAGTGTAATCTTTTTCCAACAATTTCATCTGGATGTCATATATAAGGTGTTTAAATTTGCACCTTGTAAATTTGCAGTTTTATAAATGTAGAACTTCAATCAGGCCTGCAGTTAGTATGAATTCCAAACATGTACGTGAACATCTTTTCATACATCCCACCCCTTTTCAGTCACAAATATACTGAAAGGGCTGCACTGGAATCACTACAGAAGAGATAAAAACAGCATTTCTATAACATGGAGATTTTGTTTGTTTATTTGTATCCTGCCTTTATTGTTTTTACAAATAATTCAAGACAGTGAACATACCTAACACACTTTCCTCCTCCTGTACAACTACAACTCTGTAAGGTGGATTGGACTGAGAGAGAATGGCTGGCCCAAAACTAGCTTTCATGACTAAGGCAGAACTTGAACTCACAGCCTCTGCTTTCTAACCTGGTGCCTTAAACACTTAACCAAACGGGCTCTCCCACTAGACCCTGTATGGGGCTTTCAAAACACTGCGGACCTCAAGTATCCTTGAACATTAACCCGATCAATAACTAATGGGAGTTGCACGGACATCCCACACACATTCCACATCACTCATATATTATAACCTTAAAAGATGGAACATGATAAAGGGTAAATCAAAGAGAAGGTGGCTGTTGTGCTGGGAGAGCTTTTGCACAGCTTTGTATTTTGTGTTTATTGTGCATGTTCCTGGCCCAGGAAGCTCTGTCACAGTCACGCATGCCCTAGTCATCACCTGAGTGGACTGCTATAACGCTTTCTATATGGGCTACCCTCGACAAGCATCAGTGATGCAAAATAGAGCACTGTGAACAGTTATACTGTATGTATCCCTGCACATGCCATACCTTTGCTGCTCTGCAAATTGCATTAGTTGCCAGTTTGTTTCCAGGTCCAATTCAAGGGGTGGGCTTTGACCTCTGTATTATTTGAGGACCTCCTCCACCCAATGACATCTGCCCATCCCATTCAATTTGGCAGAAGATGATTGTTATGTATTGTTTAAAGAAGGGATGGGCAAACTTTTTGACTCGCAGGTCACAATGGTTTCTAAAATTTGACAGAGGGGCTGGGCCAGAATAGGAGAATGGTGTGTTTGTGTGAACCTCACAGGAAAAAAAGGGTCCGTTTTCGAAAACCTATAGGAACTTCCCAGCTGCGCGTCTAACAGTTCTTCGAACTCTTTTCCTCAGTAAAGCCTCGCACTTTCCCTCTCTCCACTTTGATGAGGGACTGAGTCGCCTGGCCCGCCACCATTGTCCTCTTCTCTCGTTTATCAGCGGGAGCAAGGCGGCAAACATTCACCTCAACTCCCTGCTAGTAAGTAGTTCAGCGGGCCGGATTAAAAAGCCCAACGGGCCGGATGTGGCCGCGGGCCGTAGTTTGCCCCTGTCTGGTATAAAGTGTATAGTTATCAGTTGAAGTTCTCATTCTTGTCCTCTGTTGGAGCGGGAAAATACTTTCTCCTAATTGGTTGTTTGGCCGATCAGTTTCCTATAAAAGGAGCTGTTTGTTGCCTCATAGGCAGTATTAAATAAAAAACGTTTAGGAATCACTCTGGCCTCGTTTCCATTCTTTGCCCAGAACGTAACAGCCATACTGAAGATGAGATAGCTGCATTATTTTTTAACATCAATTCTCTCTCGTATCTTGTTAATAATAACATTGCTGATGTGTTTAATTGTAGTTTTAAAACTTGAGTTATATGGCTGTTTTGATTCTGAGTCACCTTTATTGTGAGATGGGTGGCTATATAAATGAGAGAAACAAAATAAATAAGTAGGTCTAAGCCTGGATGTGCTACACAAGAAAGGTGGTTAGACTTACCAGCCGAAGGTGGTCCAATGAGTACAGCAATGGCCTCAATGAGCAAGTTAAGCCCAATTGCGCTGGAGAATTTCTGTGACCCAACAATAGTCATGAGCACTTCAAATTGCAGAGCTCCCACCATGCCATAGGAAACACCAAAGAAAACGCAGAAGATGACAAGGGACGTGTAGGTGTTGGCCCTGGCACTAAAGATATCCGTCAGGCCATTGAACAGCATTGCAAAACTGAACAAGTAGGTTACATGGGGTCGTATCCTCTTCGTCCCGGCAAACATCCCACAGGACGGACGGGCAACAATATCTATGAAACCAATGATGGACAGAAGAAATGCTGCCTCTTTGTCTGGTATTCCTGTGTCTTTGGCATAGTTGACTAATAGAATTGGGGGCACAAAGAGGCCCAGAACCATGATGAACTTGGCGATGATGTAAATGATAAAACCCCGGATTTTGAAGATAGAAAAATTCAATAAGCTTTTCGTTTTCTTGGCCTTTTTCTTCTTGAGTTTCGTGGGTTTCTTAACATTGTCCAGAGTGCCGCCAACCTCTTCTGCTCTTCCTCCCATTGGCAGCATCTCTTTAGTTTCATAAGTGTCCGTGACTTTTTCCCTTGTCTTCTTCGTGCCAATTGCCAAGGGTCTCATGAGTGCCCCACATGTGCAGCAGTTCAGGAGGAGCCCCCCCATGATGAGGAATCCCCCTCGCCAGCCAAATGTTTCCAGCAGGACTTGACCCAGTGGAGAAAGCACTGAGAGAAAGACTGGGCTCCCAGCTGCAGCTAGCCCATTGGCCAGTGGCCTGCGCTTGTCAAAATAGGATCCTAACATAATCAAAGAAGGCTGGAAATTCAGAGCCATTCCTAAACCTGGGGGGAAAAAATTGCAAGAGGAACAATTGATGGAAAGACATCATCTGTCAACTGGTGCAAAGGTTTCAAGGTCCCTATATTTGAAGGAAAGGTTTCCACCCTCCTCCAAAACATTTTTATTTAATCAATGCAAATTATCCTTTAACACAGGGAATAAAAAAACTACAGGTAGTCTTCGACTTATGACCATAATTGAGTTCAAAATTTTTGTTGTTAAATGACACATTTGTTAAGTAAATTTTGCTGACCTTTCTGGCCACAGTTATTAGATGAATCACCGCAGTTGTTAAGTTAGTCATATGGTTGTTAAGTGAATCTGGCTTTCCCATTGACTTTCCTTGTCAGAAGATTGCAAAAGGGGATTGCGTGACCTCAGAACATGGCAATTGTCAGAATTATGAAACAGTTGCCAAGCATCTGAATTTTGAACATGTAACCATGGGGATGCTGCAGTAGCTGTAAGTGTGAAAACAGTCGTAAGTCACTTTTTTCAGTGCCATTGTAACTTCAAACGGTCACTAAATGAACTGTTGTAAGTCAAGGACTACCTGTATAGGCCAGTGTATGTTGCTGAATTACAACTCTCAGAATCATTTCTCACTGATCATACTGAGTCTTCTGAGAACTGTATATTAGAAATATCCAGGGAACCATTAGCTCCCATGACTGCTTTCCACACTAATTTAAAGCAATTTCTCCTTACAATCAGTAGGAGCATATATGAGCTTCTCTCAAACATCGAATCTGAAGTGTAAACATTAAAGCTACATTATATGGCATACATCATCCTGACAATATTTCAACAGTGTCATGTTACCTATCGTTTTATGAACTAGAACTGCACAGTGGAGTTTTTCCCCATTTGGCAAATGCTCACCTGTCAGCACTCCAGCAGACAAATACAGTTCAATGATGTTGGTGGTGAAGGAGGCCAGGATCATTCCAGAGGAAGCCAGGAGCCCCCCAACAAGCATCACAGGCCGACACCCAAACTGGTTCACCATAATGCTGCTCAAAGGTCCTGCAGGGCAGTCAAGAAATTAGAAAAGGGGCAAGACCAGAATAATATGAATGGAATGCAAAACCTCAGCCATTTCCTAATGCCAAACAGCAGATTTTGGATTTTGTTAAATAATGAAGGTACCTTTTGCCATTACCTGTTTTTTGTAGAGATTGCAAAATTTAAGCTTTACATATGTAGTGTCAGGAGCGAGGCGGGATGCCATAACTGTAGAAACAGATAAAGGTTTTGCTTTCCTGATTAGCAATAATTGTGGGTAAGAGTTTTCCCCAGTCAGGTGCTGCTAGGTGGATTTTAAGTCCCAGCTACCTGGGCATTGAAGACTGGCATTATGTCAGGGCACTGCATTTCAGGAAGAGTGAAAAACTGCAAGCTTTAAAATGTAGAATTATGCTAAAATATCAAAAAGTATGATGTTTTGGAGAACTGCAGAAGTGTGTAGTTTGTTACAGAGCTTCCTGGAATGTTAGATGGTATCTTATCCATCTTATTGGGTATATTTAAAGTATGATAAACAATGTCAGTTTTGGTTATCCTGGGCTGCGTTCCAACAGCAAAAATTGTTGGGAGCTGCATTTTGTGTGGCAATGGGTATGGCCACCTAAACGCTTATGTCACACTCTTTTTTTTCTCATTCTATTTTGCTGACATAGTCTTCCCTTTCATTTTCTTTCTATTATATTCAGAAATCTGTCTAGAGAAAGGACAATATAGTTTTGCTATAGCTTGTAGCGTTCATAAATAATTTTTTTTAATTAGGTAAAGCTAGCAAGCAATGAAGCCAAAGGCTCCAGCTTTAAGGATTGGCCTGGAATAACGTTTTCTCTACTCAATTTTTTAAAATTGCAAGGAAACCCTGCAGGGCAATTATTAAGAATATAAGATGACCCGTGATCTATTCTACGGCATGGTTCAGGAAGCTATTTTTAGCTTTTGGGATTCACTGTTTATATGTGCATGTGTGTGTACGCGCTTGTATAGAATGAATAGAGCTGAACTTTTCAACTTATATGGTGGGGGCTTGGTTATGCATAACCAAGCCCCCACCAGAACAAAACAAACCCCCAGCCAATCATATCACACACAAAAAAAAACCCAGCCAATCAGAACATAGCCAAGCTTCCAAACAATCAAGCCACACCCCCACTGGCAGTTAAAA
>JAEANM010000190.1:17257-42593 GCA_017656035.1 Myanophis thanlyinensis | reverse complement strand
CTGCTTACAGAAACTGCCCACCCAGTCACATGACCCCCCCAGCCATGCCCACCAAGCCATGCCCACAGAACCAGTAGAAAAAAAAAATGAATTCCACCACTGAGCAAAAGCCTGTGTGTTAGATATAGCATGTGCACTGGTCCAAGGATTCATGCCATGCTTGGTCAATTAGAATACAGTTCTTGGTTATGGATATTTTTCTGCTCGCTCTAACTCACAATGAATACACAATGAATATAGATGCTCTAGTACTGCCTATTACCATACACTTTCCCTTGCACACTCAGATGGCAAATCCAATACTGCAAAATTGTCTGTCGTTCATCTAATTATCAACCTTCTGAGCAGTCGATAATCTTAGGACAGGGGTGGGCAATTATGGCTCCTTCATGACTCATGGACTTCAACTCCCAGTGGCTCAGGAATTCTGAATTTCCCACCCCTGTCCTAGGAGGTAGTTCACGGCAGTGAGAGAGAAAAAGCAAAGACTTGCCAACACTCAGAGGACTTTATAAATATTTTGCCATATGTCCTATACAGAGTATCCTATGTATCTAAACTGATTTTATTAATTCAGCCCTTTTCATGCACATCTAGCAGAGAGCAGGGAGGTTTCTTTTGTGTAAAACAATTGAATGTATATGTGAGGAAAAGAGTGAGGGAATGTAGAAAAGAGAGACTGTGTGTTTATATGGAGGACTGTGTGAAAAAGAGAGATGAGGATGAGGATGTAAAAAATACAGGAATGTGAGGCAGTATGTGGGGGTGTATTATAAATAATAGTATGTCCATAGGTGTGTGAGAGGTATTTTGTAAGCCTGTTTTAATGAAGGGTAATTTCATCCATATTTCTCAGAGCAAGTGAGTTACAATAAATAAGATATCTGGAAGAAATATTGTTTCTTTAGAATATAGAGAAATCCTTGCTTTGGATGGCATTTTTATTGGAATTAGCAGGATCTTTTTCCAAATAATTTTATTTAAGGGGATTTTAATGTTATGATATTAAGAAGAGTGAACATTCAAAAATTCTTTCTTTACCTTATTTTGTTTATACAATTTGATCAGTTTCCCCCCAAACAGTTTGTTTTCATTTCCTTGCTTTAGGGATAACAGATTATTTCCACCCCCCACAAATATTTCCAGATTGTTCATCATTACCGTTTTTGTCTTTATACATAGCCAAAAGGCTGGAACGGCTTATGAGCTGTTTTCATGGAAGCTAACTGAGACTTGCAGAAACCAGCCTGGCTGGTTTCAGAATTTGCTAGGACTGGAGAAAGCTAGTGATCCTGATAGTAAATCATGCCCATTATAGCATAAATGCATTACATTTGAAAGGGCAAATGTATTCTGTTTTTTCCATTTTCTTTTCAACTAGTTATTTCCACAACAAACTGTGCAAAAATTCAGTAGCTTGAGAATTAGTGCTTGGCATTTTTTTATGCATGTGAGATGAAATGTTCGGAGTTTCACTTACCCTTTGGTAGATTAAAATCACAGCACTGGACATACCTCGTAAATCTTCTGCTTGTGTTCCATTATGTGTAGTATCCGGACCTTGATTGAACTCTTTGGCTGGGCAGCCCAATCCCTCTGGAAAGCTGCCCAAGATGGCTCTACAGTTACATGGAAACCTCACAGAAGAGAAGAACAAAACAGGCATCTGGGTTAATTTTAAATTATTGTGATTACATAAAATTAAAACACAACTACTTTTTCTCCTGAACCTAATTTTTTTTTCTTTTCTTTCTCCATTCCTGCTGAAGTTCATTGTCTGATGTCATTAGCAATCTCCCTGAAGCTCACTTTGCTATGTTCATGTGCTAGGGAGTCTATGGCCTGCTGTATTGATCCTAAGCGGGGTTGTTAGAAAGTGAAACATCCATTCTTTCCTTTCCTCTAACAATTTTTATAAAGAGGATAGTTTCTTCTATGCTACAATTGATAAAGATGGGTGCTGTGGAAAAAAAAGAGCACATCCTGGAATATCTGCAAGCCAGAGGAGGAATAGCTTGAGACCGCAAACTCATCTAAGATCTATATTGCCATAAGGCTATTAATGGTCTTAGACATTTATGTAGCAGCATTATCTTACATTTCTACTCTCTGTATCGGATTTAATTCAACGCTTCATTCCAAAACAGTTTTGAAACCAGTTTTGTAATAAATCTATTTCCTAATAGCTCAATGTGACTTTGCCAGGACATTAAAAATACTGGAATTATTGCCTTACTCCTTGGCTGTCATTAATATGAAGTGAAAATGCCTTACATTTGATAGATATTTCCAAAATATCCCTAGCTATTATTTGCATATTTTATTTCCTTGATCCTTTAAGTATATTGATAGGCTTTATTTGCATGCAGAAGGCTTTTTTTCCCTTTTCCTGGAATTGGCATAATGCCATTAATTAAACTGGATGGCCATTAACTGTAATGTACAGAATAAATAGACAAAAAACCTTGTTTGATTCCCTATTTTGTTTCACATCATTGATGCTTATATTAGCATCACTGTCTATATAGACTCTCATTTAGTTAGTGAGTATATATTTTTACCAAATATTTCTGGAACGCATCCCTAGTTGGATGCAGCTATGATTCTCCAGTTCTATCCAGCAGATCAAGATTCCCAAGCTTAACCACAATTTGTTCTTGCTTCTGCCATAATGCTAATCAAGTTCTTGGGGTAGCTAAATGGGAAATGTTTAGTCATATGCTGCAGTATTTGTTAAATTCTGAGTAAGCAATTGCTTTGGCTGACTTTGAAACAGAGAAATTGCACCTTTGCTGAACATAAATGTGAATGGATTTCTACATATGCCAGTGAGCAATTCTACTTGTAAGATTAGAAGTAGAAGGACCTGTTTTCACAAAAAAGATCCAAGAGGGAAGAAAAATGTCAAACTGGAAGGAAACCAGAAATAATAATTTTAATCCAATTTTTCCTATGCTCAAAAAATTTGTTTCATCTGATTCAAAATTGAAATTTGAACATATTACCTGAAACTATTATATTTATGTCACATGTTTTGCTGATCTACACTAGAGGTAAATTAAATTCATTTTACTAAAAGTATGCTGTGCCACAAATCATCTAAAGACCATCTACTTGCTCAATGATACAGCATCAGTTAAATATCATGTTACAAATCATGATTACTTTGGGAAAGGTGTATTATTATAATGCATTGTCATTTACCCTTCTGATTGTCAATGCACATACAGCTGCCTGCTTTACATGCAGAAAGTAAGAGGTTTAGTTTAAAATTAATAAAACTCCAGTCTGCAACTTTGGAGCATGAGTTGGCCACAGTTTTGAACTAGAGCTGGATCCACATGCCCTTTGGAATGGTCTATGAAATTAGTAAACAAACTGGATATTATTTCCCCAAATTTCCTACAAGATGGCTAAATCACTTAACAATTTCTCAAGGATGGGATTCCCTCTTGTCAGTGGCTGTAGAATCACTTCAGAAAAGATCCAATAGTAGGTGTTTCCTGGCCCCACAATTTCTTTCAAGTGGAAGCAAATGTGAAAGATGCACACAGGAGGATATTTGATTGTATACCAAACAAAAGATATTGCAACAAGCAAGTAAATAACTCCATTTAAGAACTTTGCTCTGGAATTGTCTTCTTTTGAAAGAACTTCTAGTGCAAATATTCTCCTCCAACTGAAGAATAGCTGGTAGGGGGGAAAAATGGGGAATTTTTCTATCTGGCTATAAAGCTGGCAATATTTTAGTAGTCTGACATTAAAAAAAAAAAGTTTCCACTGAGATAGACATCGTCTCACAAATGCTGCAGTGGTGTTGCTAGGTCCTTAACCAGGGATGGAATCTGACCGGTTTTGCTATCGGTTCGGTGCACACACATGCATGCCAAATGCCCTGCAGCACAGCTCTTTAAACTGCTTTTAGAGGCACCAGAGGCAACAGGGATCATCAGGAAGGCTCCATAGATGCTCCAAACAGCAAATAAGTAAGAAGTAAGAAAAAAAAACAAAGCTCGTATAAGGAAGGGGAAGGATAAGGATAAGGATAAGGATAAGGATAAGGGCAGGGGTGGGTGGGTGGGGCCAATTTCAAATCTCTACTATCGGTTCGGGCGATGTGGTGCGATCCAGCTGAATTTCACCACTGTCCCTAATGATTTTGCAGTACCTCTTTGACAAATGGAATAAAAATATTTTATTTTCTACCAATGGGTATAAATGATGCAAGCGACCTCTTTGAGTTAGCCTTCTCATACAGAATGAGATTGTTGGTCAGAAATAGACCACATGTTTTGATAATGTGAATTTTACTGTCTGGCATATTTACAGAGAGGACCTAGATCTACTAGAAGGGGAAATAATGTTCCCTGGAATATAATGCTCACTGTAGATTTGCCAGACAGAGGAGATAATATGTGATTAAGTAGCCATATAGTCTATCAGAGATATTTAGGAAATACTTTACAGAGATATCACTACATTCCCATTATTCTCATTATTCAAATGTTCCTTGAAGTAAGTAACAATCTCATTTCTATGAGCTATTATTATAGGAAACCACATGAAATTAAGGGAAAGTCCCAATCCTCTGGAAATGTGAATCATTATTGCCAGATAATAGTTATTATCTTGGCAAAGGATACTGTAAGGTAGTAATACTCATGAATCAAATACTTACTATATACTGATATTGTTAAGCTGGGGCATACTACTTAGTGCATATGGCCTTAGAAAACATAGGGGGAAATACGCCTAAAAAGCATATTGGTGACAGATCTCTGGCAAGCCTGCACAGAAATATTTAGACTATATTCACGGATTTGCTTTCATGAATAAATCATGTTCCTATCTAGGATTTGCTGTCTAAACCTTCTTCCTCACATTCTTCAGAGAGGAAATGCATGGGAGTCACTGTTCATGGGAAACTTAACTGGGAGCAGAACAAAAGAAGAAAAGAAGAAACTTTGCATTTAGAAAAGCAGAGCAGAATATTTTCTGTTAATAATGTAAGCAGTTTTTTAAATGTCTGTGAGTATCTTCAAATTAGTTTTTAACTCCTGGTGACTGCCTTCAGCTTTCTTGGCAACATTTTTGGAAATGGTTTGCTTTTGCATGCTTCCTAGGTTTGAGAGAAAGTATCTGGTTCAGGGTCACCTAGTTGGCTTTGTGCTTAAAGTGGGACTACCCTTCATGGTCTCCCAATTTCTAGCCTGATACCTTAACTAGTTTCTGTACTGAAGATATTGTACACAATAACATCTTGATGGTTCCTAACTCTGGTTGATCTCAGGAAAATGAGCAAGGCGGTTAGCCGAATGCTTTTGTTGTCAACCAAGTGCTCTGGGTTGAAGGGAGCAGGAAGTGACAAAATAAGAAACATAAATTCATTTATATATTGAATTTATTTGCTGCCCATCTTGTAGTAAACAACTCTTTGGCAGGTCTCTGCTCTTTTAGCCTTCTGTAGGGCTCTAACAATCTCAAGAGTTAGGAGAGGATTAGATGATGGTATGTTTACCTGGATCAGCTCCAGGTTTTTGCGGTGGTGCAATTGAACGGACTTCACTACTGGTTTGGTGTGCATGCACCAACTGCGCTGCTGCACAGCACTTCAAACTACAAAATTTCCATTCTGGAGGCTTCCCAGCTGATTGGGAAGGCTGCGCGGGCGCACAGAACAGCTGTTCTGTGTGACCCAGGTGAGTACAAAAGTAAAAATTGGAAGGAAATATAAGCAAGAAAAGAGCAAGGTCAGGGAGAGTGCCCAAACATTGTCAAGAGTGGGTGGGCGGGGCCAAGCTTCATCGTCACTGGCAGAAGCAGTGCGTACTGGCTGAATTTTACCACTAGGTTTTTGTTATTTTAATGTTTTGTGTTTTCACTGATTGTGCTTTATAATTTTAATGTGTGTAAATAAATTTTGATTGGGAGCTGTCCAGAGTTGGCTAAAAGATGGATGGCCTATAGAAATATTCAGAGTGAGAAACAGTTAGTACTCAATTAGTAGCCCAAATTAATTATGATGAAGACAATGAAAGAGTTGTTCTTTAGGACAATAGTTGCTGTGTGGAGTTCTCCAATGGTTCTTTTCAGATGGCCAAAAGACCAATTATAATATGGCTAAACAGAAGAGAAGTAGATTATGGGATAGTCTGTTTTGTCTAATGGATATACTCATTTGAAGCTAAAGTTGCTCATAACTGTAGTAATGTACATAACACACCTGATATATATCCTAAGGGACTGATCTTGGATTTTTCTTATCCTGTTAGCTTAGGTTTATTTCAATTTTCAGTTTTAGTTTTCAATGTTTATGGCCTGAGAACATAGAAATGATCCGTTGGATGATGATGTGTTTTACAGGGATTTAAAGATGCTGATAGCTGCCGCTGTGGTAAAATGGGGGAACTGCCGTTCTAGAAAAAGATAGTGGTAACGTATCTCACATCTGCCAATACAATATGTTGCTTCTTTGTCATGACATTTTATTATTATTATTATGTTTTTTTACACAGTCAGCCAGATGTTTAGACAGGATTTGACATTTTTATCCACTTAATAAGTCCTTCCCAGGCATCTGGGATAGACAAATGTTGACTGAATTTTGTATTATTAGGAGTCCTTTGACTGAATGTGGGGTGAAATACATCTTTAAAAGAAACAATATCTGACCAATGTTCATCTTCATATTATTGTGTGGTATCCAGAAGTCCCCACTGCTATGATATAATACAGATAAGGATTTTTCAATGGAAACCAAAAGGTGGCATCCCTTAAATGGATAATATCCAAGATCCCTCTTTGAATATTTAAACTTTCTGTCTAAATGGCCCAATTTTTCTAACTCTGCCTGCCCAATCTGTGGTACAAGTGTTATAATTTAAGTAACTTGGAGTGAGATGGATGGGAAGCCTTTTCAACTTCTGAAGCTATTTAGGCCCTCAAGATTTTCACATAGGGCCAATCACTGCATTAATTCACAGGAGGATAGACATCAAGCACTGGAACAGTGAACCATTAAACAGGAAAACTTTTCTTTGCCAACCTGGAAATTAATTTTTCTATTTGTTCACATGGTCTAAATAACCCTTTCCACACAGAAGAATGTATTGTTTGAAAACTGTACAAAACAAAGTTTAAATAAATATATGGCTAAACCAGCCTCAACTTTTATAAGGAGTGTCAGTGGATGACATTTATTAGCAATAACAATCTTATTTCCACATTTTTTGGCGTGGATTTTTTTTAAAAAATCTGAACCATGTTTTTTTTTTTAATGATTCCATTCCAGCTCTTTTGTTTTTTATACCTGATTGTAAAATGCTACAGAGTGTATCTTGCAGGCAGGGCAGGTGAACACTGATTATCTTCTATAGTATGATTATCTCCTATAGTAGCAACTTGTTTTTGGATAAGTCACTTGGAGAAGATTTGGATACTCCAGAAGGGAAGGGAAGCAAAGGATTGTTGCATTGTTCAAGTGCTATTCTTCATGTAGCAGTCATAAATATTTTTGTTGTAATATGGAGGAACTGCAATTCTAGAAAAAGATAGTGGTAACATATCTCACATCTATCCACTGAAGATCTTCTTCTTTTGGCTGTTCCCATTAGGGGTCACCACAGCAAATTATCTTTTTCCACCTGACTTTATTCGGCATCCTCTACTCTTGCCCTAATTAACTTCATGTCCTCTTTTAGCACATCCATATATCTCCTCTTTGGCCTTCCTCTTGACCTCTTGCCTGACAGCTTTGTGAAACAGTTTGTATCCTCCTCCAATACTATGCACTTTGCTATGCTTTCACCTGGTCTCCTGCACACACAGTATATCTACCTTCATTCTCTGCATCATGTCTGCCAGCTCTCTCCCTGTCATTGTGCCAACGTTAAGAGTCCCTATTCTCAGACCTATACTCCTGCCTTTCCTCTTCTCTCTCTATGAATCCTTCTGTGTCTCCTTCTTTGACCAACAGTAGTCCAATTTCCACCAGCTCCTTTAGGTCAACAGCACTGGTGGTGATCATTGTTAGCCCGGGCCTCGACCAATCTGGTATGGAATTAACATTGATGATTCACATGTTTAAATTTGGCATGTTTTTACGCCAAAAAAACATTTGTCCTTCCTGACACAACCCTCTCTATTTATCCGGGCTTGGGACCGGCACAGAAGTCACTGGCTTGCAACCCCTGTGGCTAGATTATCTGTCCACTGAAGATAAATGCTTTAAAAAATATTCAGGAACTTTTTGAGCATCATTATTTGAAATCCGTAACAGATTTATACACATACAGTACATTATGGCAGACTATCCATTTTTTAAATCCAAAAATGGTATACACTGTATTTGTGGGCATGCAGGATACCTTACTTCTTGTTGGATTATCTCATCACCTGTATTATTAACATCATCTTCATCTTCTATTCTACATGTTAAACGTACAGAGATCCTTTGGTCAGACTTCACAGGACTTGGTTTTTAGTTCCTTTCAATCCTAACTTTTAAAAAAAGCTATTCTTAAAAAAAGAGTTGTTATTAGAATGGTGCTCACTGTGACAAGTCTTGGATTTTCAAAGTATTTTCACAGTACCAAATCCGGAGTTGGTGGGGTTTTTTTTCATCATTAGCTGGGAGCAGAATTGAAACTACTGTATTTTGTTACGGAACAGTATTTGGTAGATTTCGTTGTTATAACTGCAAATAAACTGAGCACCCTTGTATGAATCTGATGTACTTGTGAATATGCATAATGGCAGCTGCTTTGCTTCATGCTGGATTTATTATTTATTTTTATTAGCCATTGCTGCTGTAAGCTTATGAACCTGTCTTTTGAGGAAACAAAGAATCTGGACTACCCACTGCAAACTGTCAAAGGTAGCATATAAACGATGCATATATTTATTTAATGAAGCATTCCAAATGTGAATGCTATATCACAATATCTTGTGTTCCTTGCCTAGTTTCTAGAGTCCAAGAGATTGAAGTGTACCCTAGAAAATGACTAGAACACTGTACCCAAGGATAAATGAAAGGCAAACTAAGTCAGGGTGGCTAAGTCATTAGGCTGAGTCAGCAAACTGAAAGATGGAGGCTTGGGTAGGAGGAAAGGTAAATATCAAAGGCCATCTTAAGGTCAATGAAGGGAAAAAAACAGATGATTTAGGGAGGGTTGACAAATGAGATCTTAGAACATTTTTTTTAAGATGACTTCTAAATGAATGTTCCAACTGACTATGAATGAACGAATGGGCCATTAGGGAATGTCTGATCAATGAATTATATAACTTGGATTAGAATAGTTTCAGTGAAACTTGGTGAGAACAACACAAAGAATACCACAAATCTGGAACATCTCCCATGACACTAGGACTTCTTTTTTTCAATTTTATTTCTTTATCTTAGTCAATAAGCTGTTGCCCTTTATTGATCATTTGGAGTCAACAGCCAAGTATTCAGATTCAACGTAAAGAAGTTATTCATCAGATGTCATCTATCTGAGCTGGCATATATATCCTACTGGAATCTGACTGATTCTTCAGCTTGCTTTCTTCCCAAGCTTGTATATTCTGGCTTGTTGAAGACAGCTTTTCAACAGTGTATTGATATGCTTTGCTGAGAACCATGTTGATAAGTACAGTATGTGAAATGATGGCAAAACATTAGCTTCATTAAACATTAACCTGACAAAATGGCTTCATTTCCATGTAGAAGAAAAAAAATCTGTATGGTTCTATCTATTGCTTACATTAGTATTATTTTGTATCTAAACAGATACTAGGATTAATTATTTAGTATGAATCATCACTGGATAAATCACTGGATAAATCACTGGATAAATCACTGGATAAATAAACTAGAAATTATGGGTTGGAACTAAACTTTGTTATAGTTAGTCAGAGCTTTAAAAACACTAGGATTTAAATGGTTCTTAATTTACAATTCACTGATTCCAGTGAATCTAATAGAAGTACAAAGAACTTTATGTGTGACCCAGTGCCAATTAATCAAAAAAGGAAGCATGGAATTTGATTTTATAGCAGTCAAACAGATTGGAATTTTTTCAATGTTTGGTTTACGTTATTAGCAGGAAGATCACACCCTGATTTCTATTTTCTGGCAATATGGTCCAGAACATCTTTGCACCCTCCCTTTTTACGTTCTCTATGCCATTTAGATTTGGCTTGAGATATGATATAAAATGCAGTTGGTTCCATTTCTAAAAATGATTCTTGGCAGGTGGACTTTTGCTTGCTAGGAACTGAACTTGCAAACATTAATTTAGCTCACTATGACAACCAAACATCTTTAAAAGGCAGTAACATCTTTCAATCATCAGCAAATCAGATTACATGCTTCATCATCTTATACTAAGAAGCCCTAGTTTCACTTTTTTTTAAAGAAAAAAACCTTCAGTGCCCATATCTATTTGGAATTAAAGCTATATAATACTTGCTTATTTGCAAAACATTTTAAAATTATGTTAATTGGTATATGCCAATAAATCTAACTTTTTGTATGAATAATCCAGCATGGATGAGTCATCTTTGGCTTTGGAAAGTTTAATTAAAACCTTATGAGACTAAAAAATAAAAATCAAGTTTTAAGTCTTAAACCTAATAGATATATCAGAGGAATGAGTAGTGGTATTTACCACCAGCTCCAATGATAATTACATATATAACATGAAACAAAAGCACACCTTTCTCCTATACTAGTAGTCCTTGACTTACAACTGTTCATTTAGTGACCGTTCAAAGTTGCAAGAGCACTGAAAAAAAATGACTTAGGATCATTTTTCACATTTATGACCATTGCAGCATCCCCCAGGTCATGTGGTCAAAATTCAGATGTTTGGCAATTGACTCACAATTATGACAGCTGCAGTATTCTGGGATCCCCTTTTGTGACCTTCTGATAAGCAAAGTCCATGGGGAAGCCAGATTTATTTAACAACCATGTTACTAATTTAACAATTGCAGTGATTCACTTAACAACTGTGGCAAGAAAAATGGGGCAAAATTCACTTAACAAATGTCTCACTTAACAACAGAAAGTTTGGGCTCAATTATGACTGTAAGTCAAGGACTATCTGTATTTTGAGGCTACCTTAAAACAGAAAATTGGCCCCCTAGTTATGTTGAAAATATAGGTGTTAAAAGAAAATACAAGAAGACATAAATCGCAATACATATAGACAGACATGCACAATGTGAACGCATTTGAAAATATGTGAAAGGTCAAGGGTTAAAGGTTTCCCCTATCCATTCGTGACCAATTCAAGGAAGTGGCGCTCATCTCCAATTCTCCGCCAAGGGAGCCTGCGTTGTCTGAGACATGCTTCCATCGTTATGTGGTCAGCATGAAACTACCGAATGCAGTATCCTTTGCCACCGAAGCAATACAGTACCAGTTTATCCACTAGCATTTGCATTCTTTCAAACTGCTAGATTGGCAGGAGGTAGGGCGAGAATGGGAACTCATCCAGTCGCATGGTGCTCAGTTCTCAAACCCAGGCTGCCAATATTCCAGCTGACAAGCCCAGAGTCTTAACCAGCCATTGGACTGCCACCAAAAATATAAGCGTATGCCGATAAATAAGATAAAGATAAAGATAAAGATAAAGATAAAGACTCTCTAATGTCTCTAGGAATGGACTGTTGCCCTTACTTCTAAAATCCTAAATGGAAAATACAATCTTCAGAACATACATGGTAGGTGCAAAATGCTAGCTGACTTTGAGAAAGACTTCTTTCTTCTTGTGGAAAGGGTATGTTTTTATACAGTAGTGACCAATAATGACTGGTCTTTTAAAGCCTATTTCTAGGTAACCTGAATGGGTATCATTTGTACATAAAAAGTGAGGGAAGTTGAGAAAAACTCAAGGCTTGCAAAAGTATACAATCCGGGGTGGTGGTGTAGTAGAGGGAGTATATTCTCAAAATAGATGAATGAAAACTTATTGCATAAGAAAATAGATGGTGAAAGGGGATACTATAAGTAATAATAATTGGATAATTGATATGGCAATACTAGGAGAAGACAGAGAATTGGAGATCAGAAAGTATCAAGATCTGAAAATTGAAGGATTATGGCATAAACTGACAACATTGGTCCCAGTGGTTATTAGCACACTGAATGCAATACCAAAAAGCCTTGGATGACACTTAGAAAATCTATACATTGACAAAATTTTCATCTGTCAATTACAAAAGGTTACACTGCTTGGATCTGCACATACAGTACTATATACTCAGCTGTACATTTCCACCCCAGGCCACCCCAACGAAGCCGTTCAAGTGATGAACCAGTGCCTGGAGGCCGTGCGGAGTTGGATGGGTCTAAACAGGCTCCAGCTCAACCCGGCCAAAACCGAGTGGCTGTGGTTTCCTGAGCCCAAATACAGCCAGCTTGTTCCATCGCTGGCCATGGGGGGAGAGACTCTGACCCCCATGGAAGGGGCTCGCAATCTGGGTGTCCTCCTGGATGTACGGCTGTCGTTAGAAAATCAGATCACAGCCGTCTCCAGGGGGGCATTTTATCAGGCCTGAAGGATCTTTCAGTTGCAGCCCTTTCTGGATCGGGGCGCTCTTCGCACAGTCACTTCTGTCCTCATATCTCTCCTAGACTACAGCAATGCTCTCTATATGGGGCTCCCCTTGAAGAGCATCCGGAGGCTGCAGTTGATGCAGAGTGCGGCCATGCGGGTGATCCTGGGGGTTCCTCGGAGCTCCCATATTACACCTCTCCTGCGCAAGCTGCACTGGCTCTCTGTGGCCTTCTGGGTGTGATTCAAGGTGCTGGTTCTTACCTTCAAGGCGCTCCATGGCTTGGGACCCGGGTACTTACGGGACCACCTGTTGCCATCATCAGCCTCCCGCCGACCAGTGCGTTCCCACAGGGTGGGCCTCCTTGGGATTCCATTGTCTGGATGGTGTTGTTTGGCAGCCTCAAGGGTTCGAGCCTTCTCTGTGGGGGCACCCTCCCTTTGGAACGAATTGCCCTGGAGATCCAGACCATCGTAGACCTATGGACCTTCCGGCACGCATTAAAAACCTATTTGTTCCAAAAGTCCGGTTTGGCCTAGTACTAATTAGTTGGGGTTTTTTTAAATTGGTTTAAATTTTTTAAATTTTTAATGTTTTAAATTTTAAATTTTAATTTTTTTAAATTTCATATTAGGTTTTAAATCTTAATTGTGATCAGCCACCCAATTTAGTTTAATTTTTAATTTGTTTTTAAATTGTTATCTATTTTGTGTTTTTTAGATGGCTGTACACCGCCTCGAGTCCTTCGGGAGAGAGGCAGTATAAAAGCTTAAATAAATAAATAAATATATGCTATGCTGTTATGTTATGACATTCTAGGTTCTTGGGAAGAACTCAATGTATATGAAGGCCAACATCAATTAAAGAACTGGCAGTTGTGATTTCATACTGTTGTGAACCAATTATAGTGATGGTGAATAAAATGCCGAATCCAGTCTAAGCATCTGGCTGACTGTATGACCGACCATAATAATAATATAGAGATTGATGGAAGGCCAATGAGTGACTCATTTGCTGAAACATTGAATGCCCCTATAACAATATATTTTATGATGCTGTGATAACATTCTTATAGAGGAATAAGCATATAAAGTATATCTTTAAATATCCAATTATTTACTGTGGTGGAAGGTTCAAAGCCCCAATTGCTATGTCAAATACATATTAAAAATTATGAAGATTATGGTTCTGTCTTCTTATTGGGTGCTAAAAATAACAACTGGAAGGGAAAGTAAACTACAAAGAAAGCCATCATATAAATAACTTATCACTTCAATCACATTGTTTGTCAATACTTAGTTCACACACACACAGCTTCTCATAAATCAAATATAACAAAAAAAAATAAAAGTGAGAACCAGGACTCAGTTACAAAGGGAGGAAGTTTTATGCACACAAAAAGGTCAAACCCCATTTGCCCTGAATACTGTTAAATACCAGTATTAAAGAGGTTGGCCTTTTCAATGGTAGTACCAGTACTAGTATTCTCATGTGTAGCTGACACTGTCTTTAACATTTGGAAGGCAGGCAAAGATAGCTTTATTTTTCTTGGCATTCTAAGAAAATAATGTCTTATTTTTAAAACAGGTGGGCAACTACGGCCCCTTTATGACCTACAGACTTCTGCAACTTCCAGAATTGCTCATGGCTGGTTCAGGAATTCTGGGAGTTGAAGTCCACTAGTCATAAAGGGGCCATAGTTCCCAATATCTGTTTTAAAACATATTTGCTGGTTAGAAATTTTTGAACTGCTCTGACTCCTGCTTTATTATTTTTACTGTTTTATTACTTTAGTGGAATATGTTTTGTATATTTTACCTGTGCAGGTTATTTTTAGTAATGTGAATATATTGTAAGTTTCCCTGAAGAAATCTAGTTTACAATGAATGCATACAGATTTTAAGCATAAAAATGCTTATGATATGATATGAGCAAAGACCAGTGGTGAAATTCAATTTTTTTTACTACCAGTTCTGTGGGCGTGGCCACAAGATTAAACATCCCAAACACAGAATTAAACTTCACCAAAGTTACAATGTAATAAGGGGAGAGGCAGTTTCTGTGAACAAGGCAATAAAGATTAGGCTAGAAACAACTACTTTGTTTACAGTATTAACCCTGTAAAGCTAATCTTTATAGGATTAACCCTGCAAAGTGGGGGAAAAAAACAAAAGGAGATTTCTTCTAATAACTCATTCTGTAGAACAGGTGCGAACTGGCTGAATTTCACCTCTGGCAAAGATTACTTGCGTGATATCTGGATCAACTTTGTAAGATTTGCTGTTCAAATAGATGGCATTCAAATGGCAATGGCAATGTCATGCCTCATTTTCTAAGGCATATTTGCATTAGAATTCTGGGAAATATTTTCTTGTTTGTAATTTGTAATTTGACCAAAATATATTATGATTTAAAAGCAGGGTATTTAAGCTTAATGCATTCTTGGTTCCAAATCTTTTATTTGTACAATCCATTATTGTAAATCACATTTTTAATGGATTATTGTTCTGAGATCAACATTGAATAACAAGTAGCATACCTGTTGTGAAAAAGTAGGGCTTAATTTGTGACAGGACTTTTTCATAAAAAGTGTTTAGTTGTAATCCTGAAAAGGAATATGCATAAAAGCATGTTCAGATTATTTTGTATATTTCTTATCATGGAACTCTTCCTTAATATATCTTCTAAAGCCAAGTACAAATTTCAAGTAACCTTCTGTATGACACTTCTTGCAAGTCTAAATTCAGGGTATTTCAGGAAAATTCTTTTTAGTTTCAATATACAACTCCCCCTCCTTTTGTAATAATGCTTAAAACTATCACTTGAAAAGTGGTATTATTATGGGAAGACAAATGTTCTTACTACAAGAATTTGGGGAATCTTTAGATTTGCTGACAATGCTACCTATTTATTCTGTATATTACAGTTGCTTGCATTCCACATATTCCGTAGATATAAAGTGGTTTGAACAAATATAACCATAAACATTTCATTAAAAACACAAACATCTAAAATTTTTGCAAAACCTATGATGTTATGTGATACAACTTGGCTTTTCCAAAACATGCATTCATATTAATCTCTTTAGAGATGATGCTACAATGTTCTGCTTCTTGAAATAACAGCAGCTAATATTCTCAGCAGTTTTGGTCAGGAAGCAGAAATCGTATTCTCCCTAGGGGGCACATTAACATACAGCAATTCTCATAGATGTGGGTGGGTGAAGAGAACTTTCTGCATTATGGTAGTGGTGTGGGATCCTTTTGTAATGCTGAGTGAGTGCTAGGTTACCAGAGTAGAGCAAACATAGTGAAGTATTTCAAACACTGCACATTTGCTATCAAAGCAAGTATCCTTCAGTAGGCAAAATATGATAATTAGCTTCATTATCACATAGTCTGTGCTTTTGGGAGTTATGTTTAAAATTCTGCCACACATGTATTCATAAAATGAAACTTTGTATAAATGATCTTTATACAATGGGTTTTGAACTATATTACTTGAAAGTGTTTCTGGAAATGTATAAACTTCATTTTAAAATTGGTAGATTCTAGGAAAAAACACTGTAATTACAGTTCTGTGGATGATTTTTATAGAATGTGAAAATTAATGAAACACATCTCAGAAAATTTAAAAACTGTAAAGTTTAGGTGCTAGATATTTGTCAGGAAATGCTTTGAAAATACTAGCTGAAATGATTGTTAAGCAAGTATACAAAGGGAAGAAAAAAAAGTGAGAAATACTGCCTAAAGTTGTTAGAGGAAGGCAATAAGACATAAGAAAATGAAATATAAAGGTAGTTTACACCTAAGTTTTTTTTACTAAACTACCTATACTGTTCTGATCTTGCAAATTTATTCCTTTTTCAAGTTCACCATAACTTTCTTGTATGTTTCCCTTAAAATAATCAAAGTGGAAGAAGCAGGAATGATTTTATAAAGCGACTAGATTCTTCTGATGCACATTCATTTCTTCTACAGCTGTTCCCATTTTCTTGGTTTCTTCTCCCATTTTTCACTTATGTGAAAAAGTATACTTCTTTGAACTTTTTTGTCCTTTACAACATATTTCAGTATACAGATATTTGATTTTCATTTCAAAACCATGATAAAAAAATATAACTGTATCACTTAATTTTTATAATCCATTTTGTAATTTAAATAAACATAGAGGCAAAAGTGTGTGTTCTATTGTGCCTAAATCAGAAGAGCTCTCTGAGGCTTTAGAAAGAAGGCTAGAGAGGCTTATGAGTCTGGGAAGGGATTTTAAAAGATCATCAAACAAATGAATATCATTGATTCTATTTGCCTGGAAGATCACCCACAAGTGCAAAAGATTTGTAACTACTGCCAACTCTCACTGGCCAGGTTCAGCAAATTCAGCCCAAGAACAGAATGCAAGATTCTGAAAGAAGAACCCCAGAATTTCATTATGTCACTTATAAGTAGCTCTCACCAGTAATTATATCAAAGTGTCTAAGTCTACTATTGGTAAGAAGCTGCACAAATTAAATGTACATGGGAGGTGTGCCAAGATGAAACCTTTGATAACCATAAAGAATATGAAGGCGGAATAAAGTGCTCATCAATACTAAGGCAGAGACCAGGACTTGTGGAATGATGTTCTCTAGCCAGATAATAATAAGTGACAATAAAGTTATTCTAATTGTAATTTTAATTCTTGACTTACAACCATTCGTTTAGTGACTGTTTGAAGTTAAAAAGGCACTGAAAAAAATGACAACTGTTTTACACATTTATGACTGTTGCAGCATCCCTGGTCATGTGATCAAAATTCAGATCCTTGGTGACTGACTCATATTTATGATGGTTGCAATGTCCCAGGGTCATGTGATCACCATTTGCAATCCTTTGACAAGCAAAGTCAATGGTGAAGCAAGATTTGCATGTTACTAACTGAACTGTGTTGATTCACTTAACAACTGTGGCAAAAAATGGAACAAATAAGACAAAGATATATATAAACTTAGTGATAAAAAGATACAATTATTAGGCCACAGTACCAGAAGATCTTTTTGGTGAAAACCATTATAGTGTTTGAGTCTGATACAAAATGTAAGGATTTGTGCAGCTTACCACGGAAGAATCCACTATGAATTCCTCATTGTACCGGAGGATGCTTGAGGATAATGTGATACCATCTATTAGAAGATTGAAGTTCAACTGAAGATTGAAACTTACAGACCTGGCAATGTGACAATGATGGCAAACTTTCTAGTAATCTGATGGTAAGATAAACTTAATAAAATAGATGAATTAATAAATACACATAACTCTGGATAGTATACAAAAATTTCAATGTTAATATTAATTATACAGTCACATCAAGGAAAAAATAAACAAGAACAGATAAAAGATGCTTGTTTTCCTTTGCCCTAATTGGAGCATATATCATTAAATAAACATAGAGGCAAAAGTGTGTGTTCTATTGTGCCTAAATCAAAAGAGCTCTCTGAGGCTTTAGAAAGAAGGCTAGAGAGGCTTATGAGTCTGGGAAGGGATTTTAAAAGATCATCAAACAATTGAATATCAATTGAATTGAATTGAATATCTATTATGTCAAATTTGTTACACTTTCCTCTTTTAGTTTCATAAACATAGAGTAAGTTTCTTTTTCTTTCACTGCATTTATTAAGCCATGCTCTAGCATGACTGTTTTTTCATTCCATTTTTCCACTTGATTAGAGGTTTTAGCTTGCAACAAATAATGTCTGTATGCATAGAATAAAAATGGATTCTTATTGAGCTTGTGGCCTAACCAACATTTTTCAAAACTGTCAGGAGCTATCTATCCTCCTACATTAGCCTGGAATGCTACAATTGCCATATGTATCTCTGTGTTTGGTAACTTTACTCCTTTCTTCTCTTACTAAATGGCAAATAGATAACAAATTTAGCCTTCAAAAGTCTAGAGAAAAAAAATCTAGTTAAAGTTTAATAATTGTTTCTTGAAAATATTGCCCTCTGCTGGTTTTTCTTTTTTATTCAGAACAGACATATTTTAATAATTCTTACGTTGCAGAATGCCTTCAGGTTTAATAAGTTTTATTGGAAGATGACAAAAATAATTATGAAATTTTTGAAAATGCTAATGAACTTTCCAGTAACACCAATATCCTTTCTCCCATTTTCTGATTTGTTTAGGATGTTACATTAAAGTACTTCCATGTTTCACTTATGCTCTACAGTGCTAGTGTAGGTAGTCCTTGGTTAGGATAACAATTGGGACTGAGAACTCCATTACTAAGCAACATGAATAGTGTGGTCACATGGCTGCATCGTGTAACAATTCCAGCAAGGTCAGTTGCTATTGTTCAACAATGACCATACAGATAATTAAACAAAAACTTCATGTGATTGTAATTTCCAAAATTGTGGTCATGTTGCCTTGATTGCTATCACATGACCAAGGGAACACTGTATCAGCTGGAACTCTGAGGACCCTAACTAACCCTAACCCTAACCCTAACCAAGTGTATTGAGTAGCAAGGAAGATGCAAATTATCTCATTGTAGAAAATACTTTTCTGTGAATTCAAAGAAAGAGATTTCAAAGTGAATTCCATTGGAAGATTCTCAATCTTAGGTATCAGCTGAGTAAATGGAAGACTCAGAAGAGGCAAGTTGCCTTTTCAGTTCAAATGGTTTTGTACATTTTTTTCCCAATGATGTCTTGATAATTATTATATACGGTATATTATAGGTATTCATGGGACAGTGCAATGAATATAGATAAATTACTCAATAGTCATAAAATCATGTTGACCCTTAGAAATGACAAAGATAGACTTTGCTGTATCTATCACTCCTGTAATCACATCAATCCAGTGGTGGTATTCAGCCTGGATGCACTGTTTTAGCGAACCGGTAGTGGCAATGAGCATTTGGCCCTGCCCACCCACCCCTGCCCTTTCCACCCACCCCTGCCATTTCCTGTCCTATATCCCATTCTTCTTTTTCTTTCTAGCTCAGCTGAATCACATGGAATAGCTGTTTTCCACACGTCCTCAGCCTTCTTACTCACCTGGGCTGCCTCAGGTAAGCTATTAGTCCTTGTTTTGAAGCTGTGTGCATACACAAAGCGTGCACTCATTGAACCAGTAGTAAAACTGGTTGAATCCCACCACTGCATCTATCTACTTTCCTGGCGGTCCTCTTAGCTTTCCTTCTACCTTTTCCAGTATTAGTACCTTTATCAGAAAAACCAGGGTTTGCATAAAGCATCTGAAGTATGATAATTTGAGCCTGGTCATTTGTGCCTTGAGTGAGAATTTTGGGTTGAATTGTTTGATGATCCATCTGTTTTCTTAGCTAGATTACTCATATGAATGTTATTTAAACAATCAAAAATAATGGGCTCAAAAATGCCATTTCTGCCAGGTGCCCTGGTGGCACAGTGATTAGAGTACAGTATTGCAGGCAATCTGCCCACCACTTGGAGTTCGATCCTGATGGGGCTCAAGGTTGACTCAGCCTCCTATCCTTCCGAGGTTGGTAAAATGAGTACTCTGATTGATGGAGGCAATGTATGCTGACATTGTAAACCTCCTTGTGCTGTAAAGCATTGTGGGGCTGTATATAAGCCTAAATGCTATAGCTATTCTGTCTTAATCTCTCCACTCACACTTATAAATGCCTCCCTCAGACGGCACCACTGTATTCTTCATCAAAAAGAGACTAGAAATTAAGATCTGGAAGGCTTTTCTGTAACAAAGCAGCTTTCAGTATTTTCCAAAAATTTAATGTTTCCTGCTGTGACCTTACAGTTATGTATCTATGTAGGTATCTAAATTATATAGCCCTATACAAAATGTTAAGTCCCTTTATCAATCAGAAAGTGGAGAATAAAGTATATGCCTTCCATCCCCATCTCCTACTGAGAGATTTCTTCAAACTGGTTGAATCAAAAGCAGCACTGCCAAGAAAGATTGCTTGTAGTATTTTATTTTGTATATTATCTATACTGTATCTGAAGATACATGGACTGAATGAACCACAAGGCCAGAAGTTGTTTCACGGTTGAATCCCTCATGATTTAACTTTCTGCTGCTTGCAGGAGGAAGTTAACAATTAAAAATGTGACTGCTTGCTCCATATTCAGTGACTCCTCTTGTTTTTATTACATCACTGCTTTAACAGTGCTCTTACATACCTGACATTTTTAAGTACATTGCCAACTTCTCTTGTGATTACTCTCCTGAGATCTTTGATATATTTATTTTTAAACCATTTATAAGGGAAGAAGTATCCTCTCTTTTTATTGAACCAGTTCTACCACAGATTAAAACAAGCAAAACTTGCATAAAAAAAATTAAATTTAGCATAGTACAACATTTGCACCATTGGCTTGGGAGGTATAGTAGTTAAAATATAGTCTTGAGTGTTATATTAAATCATTTTGGTTGGGCAGCAATCTGAACTTGAAGGAAGAAAGGGAGCATGGAGCACTTAAGTACACTCCCATAGCATCTTAAAGAAATTGCATCTTTTCCTGCAGCAGCTTAGGAAAAGCCAAATTTAATATATACCTGCTGATAGGTGTACGTTTGTGCCAAATGCTCCACCTCACAATTAAAATGTTAATCATGCCCATCTCTATTAATCACCCTTTCCCCATTCCTAGAAGACAATTTTTTTTAGTAAAAATGTGCTCATTTTTACCTCATTGTGTTTGAATTGTGATGATACCATTTGAAACAAAAATATTTTTAGAACAGCTAAATATTTTGAAAATATTGCAAATGGAAATAATTAGATTATTTCAAGGCTTCCTTATCCTGAAATGAGAAATGATGATCAGGAAGTGCTGAGATAAATAAATTTATGGCAGGCAAATAATATAGTAAAATGTTAACTCTTAAAATGAGTGACAGTAGCACATAGCAACTCTTCAGAATACTCTCTCTATTGGTAGTTCCATGTATGTGCAAGCACACAGAAAAAAATCCACTCTAATGTTGATAATATACACATCTAGTAATGCATTTTATTTTAAAATCTTTTAATAAATCACCTAATCCTGATAAAAGAAATTTCAGAACAATGAACAGAGGTATAGTGCAGGGAGAGAGATGTAAGTTCTGAAGTTTATTTCAGAACAATGCCAAATGCCAACTTAAATTACAGACTGCTTGCTCCAGCAAGTAGTGAAATAAGATTAGTATAAAGAAATCAGGAAAAGGTAACAAATGTATCCAGCAAAAGCTTGGTTTAAAGGATGTCAGATGAATTATAAAAATAAGGTTAGATAGTACAATATTTTAAAAACAAAAACAAATTGAGCTTTTATGGTTAGAAGTAAACACTGGCACTAAGTAAAGGAAACACTGAATCATAAAGTAGTTGTATCACATTTTTGTCTGTGTCTTGTGCAAGAGAAGCTTGTTTGGCTACTTTATGATTCAAGGTAGTATGCTAGCCTGGTTAACTGAAACAAATACGTAGTTTAAGAACTCTAGATAAGTGTGTGATGCAATGAATTTCTTTACCTGACCTAGGTAATCAAACTGAAGATAAAAAATCATGTTCTTTTCATTTCATCTGATGGTAATTGAAATTTTTTTGATAGCTAAATATTTTGAAAATTGATACAAAGGAAAATACAGATTTTGCATATAGATTCTCTCCTAGTGTTATTTTCTTTACCGGATTATGTTTTATTGTGGAATTGGAATAACATTAACTTCTCTGAATACCAAACAGAAAATGGATACCTTATACAGGTGGTCCTTGACTTACGACTACAAATAAGCCCCAAATTTGTTGCTGAGACATTTGTTAAGTGAACGTTGCCCCATTTTACGACCTTTCTTGCCACTTGTTAAGTGAATCACTTCAGTTGTTAAGTTAGTAACATGGATATTAAGTGAAACTGGTTTTCCTATTGACTTTGCTTGTCAGAAGGCCACAAAAAGGGATCACATGATTCTGGGACACCGCCACTATCATCAGTTGCCAAATATCTGAATTTCGATCATGTGACTGCAGGGATGCTGCAGGGGTTGTATGTGTGAAAACTGGCCATAAGACACTTTTTTAAAATGCCGTTGTAAACTTCAAACGGTCAATAAACGAACTGTTGTAAGTCGAGGATTCTCCGGCGAGGTCCAAATACGATTATATTTTTTCTCTCTTGAAGGCAATTTGGGATGCATCTCGGAATTTAAGACTTATCACTTGTAATCAGGATTGTGAAACGATATAACAGAACGTCCCGAAGGTCTCCAGGTTCCATCCGCCGCGTTCCTCGCCCCTGCCGCGCATCCCCTTCAAACGCGAGCCGGTTTTCCTCGGCGAGCAACACGGAGGGACCAGCCGACGCCTTTAGCCCTGAGCCTCCGTTTGATCTCCTTTCCCCTTTATGGCTGAGAGGAGTTAACAGTTGCTGAGGCAAAGCAGGAAGGCTCTCCTACCCAATCCGGGGCCGGGTTATTTGCAGCCTATGGTCGGAGAGATCGGAACAGCGGCGAGAGGATAGGTGGTGGATTTCCTCTTTTTTTCCCGACTTCCTGTCATGCTTTCTCTTGCTCTGGGGTTGCATCATTTCTAGCCGGTCGCGGGCTGCAGCTGCTGGGCCTAGAGAGACAGGCAGGTGAGGCGATCGGAGGAGCGTTTGGGGGAAGCAGGAAGAGAGGAGTAGGCGTGGGAGGGGAAAGGAGGCGGCGGCGGCGGTTTTTCCTCCTTTATTTTGTGTTGTTCCGTTAGGAAAGCCCCTTGTCGCAAGGTAGGTGGGAGAACTGCTGATGGGGATTGTGCTCCGGGGCGCTGGTTGAGTTTGTAGACAAATTCGACCACTCCTTCATACGGAAAAGCTGAAATGTCATTCCTTCTTGAGAATCCAAAAGCAGCAATAAATAACCTTCTGCTATCTTGGATCGGTTCCTAATTCTATAATCCTGCAGCTCACTCAATTTCGCTGCACGCATGTTGTGCATTGACAATAAAGGATTGAATTGAATTGATTGGAAATCGTGAGAATTGAATCCTGACTCATCAGAGTGGGCAAAAGTGGCGCAAGAGGTTAATGGAAACATGGACACCCACGCCCCTTCATAAATTGTCAAGTTAAATATGCCACTAAAATACACACAAAGTGTTTACCTCTGAACTTATTGCATTTTGTTATATTAATATTTATTACATTTAAAATATGTGCCCTGTGGTTACTGAATACTGTTGTCCCAGTACAGTGTTTCAGTTGGTAGAAATGGGCCAAAAATAAATACTCTGGCATATGCATGGAGTCTGATATTTTAGCAGCCTCCATAGCCCGGTCATTGTTACATTGCTTTCCTGCTACAGGTGCAATTCTTTACTGCGACAAAAGCAGTGAATCACTTAGATTCCTGTGTTTTAGCTTTTTTGCTTTTTTTTCAGGAAGGGAAAAAGTTCCTTTCAGTAAGCAAACACGGGGATATTTGAGACCAAAACAGTATATATCTAAAAATTATAATGAAGGAGTGCTGTGGGAAGAATATCTGCATCATGTTTGATTTGATGTGCACTGTTAAAGCCATTGCAGATATGCAATTGTGCTTTGGCATGCCAAATGATTGCCTCTCTTTGGTCTTTCTTCTGCTAATGGTAGTTAAATAAAACAGGAAGTTTCCATTGCTGGTTTATGATACTTTAGGCATTGAACTTGAATCCTTGGCTTATTTGTTTTCTAAGAATTTGGAATATGAAGTCAGTCTTTGACTTTTGCTTCCAGTTTCTGGCAAGTGACAGGCTTGATATTCTAGTTGATTAAGATTTTCTGGTTTTATTTAGTATTGAAACATGCAGCTGATGGCCTGGACTTGTTTTTGTTATGGGGGCCATGATGTAGAAGTGGATGGGCCTACTGGTTGCTAATTTTCAGCATGTGCTGTCATGCTAAAAAACTGGTGAACACCTTGAGCATTCATGTGGGGGAAAACATGGCAGCAACCTACCTGAACATGTTGGTGCTAAATGGTGGCAAATTATTTCAGAATCTAGCAACACAGGAGGCTGGAGCTCTAGAGCTTCATAGAATCATTAGATGGGCAGAGCATTGTGTGTAGGTTGTTTTCCTAGATAAACCAAGTTGGAGTGACATGCAGCATGCAACAGTACACGTTCATTCATAACAAGTACAGATTCTGAATGGAATAGTGCATATTTACAATGAAATGCTGGCTTTATATTACAGTACATGAAAATAGATTGCCAGCAGATCCTTGTAACATAACAACCAGCATTGGTGTCTTAAGTACTCATGCTTTTTTTCTTATAATATTTAATCAGAAAGCTATTAACTGCTAGCTGTATGTTAGCTCATTTTGCCTACTTTGGGAATTGCAGTCCTAAACATTGAGAAAGATAATTAAGCAGTCAATAATTCCATATATACTGGTAGAATAGACATGTTACGTGATGCAGCAGTTTTAAATGCACGTCTGAATTACTGTCAATTTATTTGACATGCAGAAATTATATAGAGATTTTAACTTTTTGAGTATTGCTTTGTTTTGGGTAGGAAGAAGATGATTCAGCAAGTCCCAGAGAACATAAACTTTCCAGAGGAAGAAGAGAAAATACTGCAGCTTTGGAACACACTTAATTGCTTTCAAGAATGTCTCAAACAGTCAAAAAATAGACCTAGGTAAGAAACTTCATTCCTAGGATTTGCATAATTCTTATAATTGTTAAAAAATGGACTGCAGTTATTATCCTTATTTACAGATCTTTTCTTTTGAAGCTTGCTATTGGAATGTACAGTATGTGCTACAACAAATGTGTGTGTGTGTG
>JAEANM010000190.1:0-17247 GCA_017656035.1 Myanophis thanlyinensis | reverse complement strand
TGGTTCTAAAATTAAAAACCAAAAACTTCAATAATCAAAAAGCTGATTAAAATGTAAAAGATGTGCTTTTAAATTCTATACGTTTTTTTTTTTTCTAGATTTACCTTCTACGATGGTCCTCCATTTGCCACAGGGCTTCCACATTATGGCCACATACTTGCGGGAACCATTAAAGACATAGTAACTAGATTTGCTCATCAGAGTGGGTTTCACGTTGACAGAAGATTTGGCTGGGATTGCCACGGTTTGCCTGTGGTATGCTTAAATCTTTGTTTCTATATATTATTGTTTTGGTTATCTGCTGTCAACTGATTTGGCTGGGATTGCCATGGTTTGCCTGTGGTATGCTTAAATCTTTGTTTCTATATATTGTTTTGGTTATCTGCTGTCAACTGATTCAAGCTTGACAACTATACTGATAGAGATCACTGATCTGCGTTGTTTTCATCACAAAAGGGGTGACTTAATTGCTTTTCTGTTAGTTCAATCTATAAAAAATACCAAAGGCAACCCAACAAACTGGAGCCAGTTGAGTCAGAATTTGATTCCTCATTTGTAGGTTGGAAAAAATAAATATTTTAAAGGACTTCTTTGGGATTTGTCTACAATTAGTGCTTCAATCTATGTCTCAGAAAATAACCTCTGAAGGACCAGCTACATCCAATGCTTCATAATTGGGCTTTTATGACTTTATGAGAGTTCTTAATGCTCTCTGAGCTTGTTTGCTTGCAGACATTTAATTGCCAGAGTGGGCAACATTTTTCACTGCTTTTGTGATCTTAATAATCCTTTACATTACCCTCCTACCCACTATGCCTAGGTGTTTCTATGCCTGATAGAATGACTTTACCAACTTTATGCTTATATTTAGGGGTAATCTATTTATTTAAATTTTATAATTTTTCATATTTTAATTATCCACTCAATTTAATTATTTTAATTGGTTTTAATTGTTATTTATTCATTGTTTCCTTTTAGATGGTTGTACACCGCCCCAGTCCCTTCTCGGGAGAGGGGCGGTTTATAAATCCAAATAAATAAATATCTATAAGGAATTTAGGGGATGTTCAGGTGGAGGAATGGGAATCACCTATGATTTGCATTCTGCTTGTGACTGGTCAGTGATGGATGTAACCGTGGGACTTGTTCAAATAGTTTAGGTGACATGAAGAGAGTGGTTTGTTGCCAAGCTCCACAGATATTCCTCACTTAACAATAATTCAAACTGGAATTTCTGTTGCTAAACAATATGGTCATAAAAGACAATGTCACATGGCTGCCCTTAGCACCAGTAATCCCAGTAGCCCCTATCGTCATTAAGTGAGGATCATGGGAGCTCCTTGCAACTTTCTGCCAACAACAAATCACAGGGAAGGTGTCTTGGGGCCTGAATATTTGCCTATATTAAATTCTGCTTATATTGGATAGAATCTGCCCACCTAATGCATATAGAAGGATATTTGATGAGAGGATACCCAGAAGCGAGCTCCCTTTGTAGAAGAATTTTGCCTGGTCTCTCATTTTGAAACCTTCTAACTGTTTTGGAAGGCCTCTGAAGATTAGTGGAATGACTACTGAATAAGATACTGCATGTTGAATGTCATATTGTGGGTTGGTGTACCATTATATCTATGGTACTAGACTGAGTTTATTAGTGTTACAGTGTACTATGTTAGCATTGTATATATTGTTGACAAGAGGCAATTATAAAATGAAGCAGAATGAAGTAATATAAATATCTTTGCTAATGAATAAAGTACAAAAATTAATAATTTAATAATCTAGAAACTGTAAACATGAAAACTCATTTCAGGACATTTTTGCAATGTATTTATAATTAGAGTGTAAAGATCACTTTTAAAGATCTTTGGATTGCAAAATCAAATGTTACTGATTTTGTAGATATTTCAGGTTTGTAGAACTGTGCAGTCAAATCTTAGTTTAGTCTTTTATAAAAGCTAGTGCCAGATGGCCTGTGTATTTACAGCCTTTTTTTTGCAAAAAGCAGTAAAAACATTTAGTTTATACTTACCAGATTTTACTGTCTGTCAGACATCTCTCTCTCCCTCCCCTCTCCTCCTCTTATTAATTCTGTCTGTGTCTGCCTGTTGATCTGATTATTCTGTGTTTCATTCGAGAAATCATGCTTTTGGTTTCCTTAGGAGTATGAAATTGACAAAGCGCTAGGCATCAAAGGACCAGAAGATGTTGCAAAAATGGGGATTGCAGAATATAATCGCAACTGTCGAGGAATTGTGATGAGATATTCCCAAGAATGGAGAGTAAGTAAGAAAAAACATTGCTGTTTATACTGTTTATTGTAGATTTTTTCCCTATTATTTATCCTATTTTAGATCGTTTATTAGCTGATTCAGAAACATGGCTTAAGGATGGATGGATTGTTAATGTTGAATAGGAGATTGATTACTTTTGTAGTCCTCCCTGCTTTCAAAAGTGGCTAACTGTAAGGTACTAAATTTTAAACATGCAAGCACACATACCTGCACTGCACTCACACACACACACACACACACACAAAGACAGAAACCAAAAACCTCTGGTTGCATAGAATTATGCAGTTGTTAAAAATCCATGTTTAGTGTTGATGAGGTCTGATTGTTGGGTAATAGTTATTATGGCATCAGAATGCTATTTATAATGGTTTCAATGGGATAAGAGCATTAGACACCATTCTGTTCCTGTCAAGAATTATGCTGCAATATAGCATGATTCTGCAAACACTGTATACCATGTGAATTTATGTTTTAACATTTCAAAACAAACTTGTTCCTGAAAATATTTCTATTTTACCACCAAAGAAAATTGGTCTCCACCTTTTTCTTTAACAGAAACAACAATAACAATTAAGCATACATGCTATGTCCATGCTATGTTGAGCTGTGATGTATGTTGTATTTAATGTCTTTTTAGACCAGTGTTACAAGACTTGGGCGGTGGATTGATTTTGACAATGATTATAAAACTCTTTACCCAGAATTCATGGAGTCTGTCTGGTAGGTATACTTCAACTTCTTGAATAGTTTATATTGTACTTATGTGCGTTTTAAAGCCAAATTCCTCCATCAGGTACAGTATGTTCTGAGGCTGGTTGCTTGATGGCTTTTCCTTTAAAAGGGGAGTAGTATTAGCAGAAGAGTCCAGTTTAAAGTGGTGTTGGTCATTACCTATAAAGACCTAAATGGCATAGGGCCAGGTTACCTGCGGAACTGGCTTTGCCCCATTACATCAGTCCGTCCCACTTGTTCAGCAGTGAAGGTATGCTATAGACTCCATCAGTCAGAGAATTCAGACTGGCAGTCAAGGAAGAGGACCGTTTTTTTGATGCTGCTCCTGCTTTTAGAATATCTTGCCCTCAGATACGACACCATATCAGATATGAGGAAAGCCCAGATCTCTTGGCCTTCTGTAAAAGAGGTCAAAATATGGCTGTGTGGCCTTGCCTGGGGGTCACAGGCCCAGACAGCCATGAGGCTGTTTGGCCTCATGAGGTTCTGCCCTGCCTGTATTAACAACTCTCCTCAGAGTCTCCTCATCTTGGATAGGCACAAATATGTATATATATTGTGTTTTTTGTGTTTGTTTGTTTGTTTGTGTGTCCCTTTGAGTCTTTGTTGATTTCTGCTGCCGGCCTGGACAAGTCCCTTTTTAGCAAGATATTGGAAATGGTTTGCCCTTATTCCTAGGACAAGGTCTGGCCCAAATTCACCAACTGTCTTCGGCCTAAGATGGAATTAGAGCCACAGTTTCCTAATTTCTAGCCTGGTGTTTTAACTTCACTAAACTGGCTCACATATCTCTGTGTTTGTCAAAGTTAAGCAAAACTCAGCTTGTCTTTGCAAATCTGACTTTATTCTGGTATTGTTATAAGTATATACTGTATTACAAGTGAGTTCAAATGTTAAAATAATTGAAAATAGTTGTGGAATTCCATATTCTTATACTTGGAGAAAATTCCATAAGAGGGAGTAGTTGATTTAAATTCATGCTGCTGCTAAGGGTTCAGTCTGAGTGTCCTATTATATTATGCCTTTATTTTCACCCGAGTAGCCATTTATTCTTTGGAAAAGGGACATAAAATCACTTTTGTATAAATGCATATTGGACTATGCTGATTATATTGCTTTGGAATAGTAATTTACTGCTGCAGAGTGTGATTAACAAAATATAAAACAGGTAAGTGTGCTTTAAGGGGACAGCATTTTAAATGCAAATAGCATTAAACAGTAGGAGACTTATCATTATCTGGATTACAACAGGCATGCAAAGGGGATTTAATTTCTCAAACTATGGTCCTAAAGGAAAAAAAAAAACCAATGAAACACAATTTGAGTTTGTAGGATCTCTGTTTTTGGGAGCATTACACCTGGAGAAGAAATGATCAAATTACCTTTCTGTGGTTGACAATCATCATCATCAGCTTTGTCTATTAAAATCTGAATAATAAATGCAAAGAAATGTTTAATGCTAAAAGTGGTTTATGCAGACTCTTATCGTCATTTTTATGTGTGCCAGCAAAAAAAGCTACATTTCCAGTTTACCTCACATAGTTTTAAACTGGAGGCCTATTACTAAAGTGCTCTGCTGCCTTAAATTTGGCCAGGTTATCTTTATCATTAATTCATTCTAGGATGGCTGCAGAGGGCAGGTGGGAATATACTTTTTCTATTTAAAAAGAAGAAGCCAAAAGAAGAAAAAGCAGCAGAAAACAAATTATAAGGGTGAAATAAAAGTTGAGAAATGGACAGCAAAGCAGCAATTCTGCAAAGGGATGTGATAGGACTTGTGGTAAGGAAATTAAAATAGGCATGGACTTGAAAGCACTTCTATCCAAAGCTACAGAATTAGTTCAGAAGAATGAGGAAAAGCTTTTACATTTGAAAACAACAATGGCTCTTTTTCTTAAGATAACAGAACTGACATAAAAACAAAGTCCTTCCTGATCATAGCAGCAGTCATATCATTGTAAGATGAGAAATGTTGCTATGATATCTTGCTCATAGCATTCATACTTTTAAGATATTTGAAAATTAAGATATTGAACCTGTGTTAGATTTATATATAGTATTTTTTTTTCCAAAATTCTGGGTAGCGTATATAACACCATTTTCCCATAGCTTTTCACCATAAGAACCTTGTGAAATCATTTGGGCTGAGAAGATGGCCTGATCCAAAGTAACAAATCACACGATCAACTGACCAAACTGGCATACAAGACATTTATAAGCTGAGGAGAATAAGACAAGAAAATCATGCTAATGGTGTTACCAAGCCTGATAATGAAATGTTCAGAAACTAAATTAAAACAAGCTGGAGGAGCAAACCACTGCTGTAATCTAGAGCAGGGGTGTTAAATTGGTAGGCTGGATGTATCACACACAGGCACTCCAACCCCAGCTTCACAAAGAGGAAAAACGTCATGATAACATCACATGACAGCAATGTGACACTGCGAGTTTGACATCTGTGCTCTAGAGAGTTTCCATGGCTGACCTGGATGCACATGAATTTGTTAATTTCTCATTCCTAGTCCAATGCCTTCTCTATTATACCAACCTGGTTCTTATATACCCAATATTATGACTTTTTGGGAAGATGTGATAATGAAGATACCATTTATTTCTTTTAAGATGACAAATCTTGTTCTATTTTTGAACACTTCAATTATGTTATTTTTGTAGGTGGGTTTTCAAACAGCTATATGACAAAGGATTGGTATACCGAGGAGTTAAAGTTATGCCCTTCTCAACTGCATGTAATACACCCCTTTCCAACTTTGAGTCTCATCAGAATTATAAGGTACAGTGCTTTATATCTTGGATGGAACTGTATAATGGCAAAGTCACATATAAGTTTGAAAATATTAAATAGCCTTGTAAGGATGGAGAGTATATTCATTCCCATTTAATAGACTTGTGAAAGCATTGCAAATGACAACTGTCACTTTAAGAAAACACCTTTTTTAGACCTTTGATGTCTAGGCTTAAGAGAGCTAATGTAGATAAACCATCAGGTCTCTCCTGATGGGTAAGCAGTATTGAAAAAGAACATTTCATCAGTTTAATTTTAGTTAAGGTGTGGTTTAAGATTCTAAACTGGTGACTGCCAATTGTGTCCTGACCTAAAGACTGTTTCAAACTATTCCAGCTATTCATTTGATGCAAAGCATTTGTATTTTCACTTATTCCAAATTCTGGTTTCTTAATAAATTGCTTTTATTTGTTTTATTCATTATGTTAATATCTGTTGGGGTTTTATTGTGATTTTTAGAATCTTTAATTAAATTAAAAGTATTGCTAGCAGTCTTGTGTGTGAGAACCATTGTGCCTGTGCTTGACTTTTTTTTTTTTTAAATTGAATGCGAATACAGGTATGGCATATTCAGACCAAAAATTTTAGCTACACCTTTATTTAAAAGAATGTCTCTGGGTTTCTTATGGCCCCCAGAGGCCTTATTAGAGAACATTATTAAAGTGCTGGAATCCAGTGATTTGTTTAGAAGTATGCCTATTCATTTATGAAGAAAGAAAGATAAATATAAGGTGAACAGAAAGTCTAACAAGTGAAAACAGGTGCTAGGAAACAAGTTTTACAACTTTGGTTGTGAGAAGCTACCTGTCATGATAGCCATTTTGTGAATCCTCTCATGGCAGCTATAAATATCTGCCTTTTTTCACATGGAAGTTGTCTGCAAATATTCATAATATGCATATCTGGAACTTCGAGGACTGATTGTAAGCATTACTCATTCAGTTCTGTCGTAACTTCAAATAGTCACTGAACAAGTGATCAGTAAGTGAGGACTGTGTACCAACCAAAGTTTGTTTAATATAACGTTTACTGTGAACTGTTCCTATGTGCCTCAAGTTCTTGAACTGAATATCTTAAAACATGTTTTTTTTTCAATTAATTTTGGGAGGAAAAAAAATATTTTATTTGCTTAAAAAAAGATGCTCAGCATTCTCCTTCTGACATACTCATCTCCAGCCTCTGGAAGGCTTTTCTGGTAATAACTAGAGAGCAGGCAGAGTCTAGCTAATTCAGCAAGTCCGGGAGGGAAAGAAAAGAAAAATAAAAGGAAGAAAGGGCTCACCTGATTGCTGCCAGGTTTTTCTTCCGTGAAATAGCAAAATGAGTTATTCAACAAGCTTGTAATGTCTTTGACCTTCCCAAAATCAGTTATTCAATGCCTTTTCAGGCCCCCCCACCCTTTCCTCAAAATGGCTTTTGTTTGAATACAATGTACACAAATGACTATTGTCTTATTTTGGACACACACTGTGTTCTTGAAAGTTGGCTTATTTTGGAAGGAGACATGCAAAGAGAAAAATACTATAAAGCTCATAGATATTGCTGCAAAAGTGGCATTTATTGCGCAGTACGCCCAGCAAATGCCTAACTATACTTGGTGTTTCTTAAATCAACCATGGTGGCTGGCAGCTTACAGCATTGTTGAGAAGTGCGTGCAGTTGGAAATCCTATAACAATCAGAAAAGTGTATTGGCATCTGGGTTGTCGATTTTGCTTTGGGCTCACAGAAACCTCTTAAGGAAATCCTCAACTCTGCCACGAATAGCTTCAGTTTCAAATCAAAATTACTCAAAGTTAATATATGGTGAGCTAATTTGGTATAGTGGTTAAGGTACCAATCTAGAAACCAGGAGATGTGAGTTCTAGTCCTGCCTAGGCATAAAAGCTGGCTGTGTGACTTTGGTAGTAGTCACTCTGATCCCACCTCACCTCACAGGATTGTTGTGGGGAAAAGGAGGAAGGAGGAATATTAGCTGTATTCACTGCCTTGAGGTGAGATAAAATAAAACATGATGTATATTCAGAATCAGGAAGATGACAAAACTCAAAAGAGAAAAGGACTTCTTTATTTTTTTAAAGTGTAGAAGAAGGAATTTCGGCAGCAGCTGCTGACGTGTTTACTTTTCAAACCATTGCAACTGCAGAAGTTGAAGCCGTGATGTAATTTGTTTGCCCTTCCCTTAATGTCATGGGTGAATATGATGCTTAGCTCTTGTTTGGTAAATGTTTTAAACAAGCCATGGCTTGTTGCAACCAAATGCATTGGCTTTAGATATATATTTTTTATTTTTTATTATTAAAGTTGTTTGCTGTCTGTCTCACAGTCTGAGGTGATTCTGAGCAGCCAGCCTAATAACTGCAGCTTGCAAACCTGAAAAATGTCACAGCTGCTTAAAGGAGTTGCAGACAAGTGATAGATTTGCATTTTGCATGCAATGAAACATTTTTTTGTCGTTGTGGAGCTCTAGTGCTTATATTTTGGCCACAGTTGAGATCTGATATAAATTATAGGGATGCTGGACAAATCTGAATATTGGGCCAAATGTTTTTTCTCTGCCAATTGTTGGCAGATTTTAGTTTGAAAATTTTTTAATTATTGTGATTAAATAGATATTAAATTATCTTTTAGGAGAGACTTTATTTCTTAGTATTGCATTAGATCAAGGAGAACAGAACAGAACAGAAGAGACATTCAGTTTGCAAAAGGGAAACGTTGCTTTTGTAATGAACTTATTCTTTTATTTATACATGCATTTATATGCCACCTACTTTGAGTCAGATTATAAGAAAAGAAGGAAATACAAGTATATAAACCAACATGTATACAATTAATAACAAAAATAATAAGAAAGGCCTACCACGTAAGTTTGCAAATCGGTGGAAGACATGTTATTTTTGCTAATGTTATGGCAAGAAATAGGAAAGGAGTATTTCTTAATTCTTTTGTTGATCTATTATGGGATTTAGGGGATAAAAAAACCTGGTGGATCTACAGCTCAAGTTGGGAATTTAAAAAGAAAAAGAAAATGTGGGAAAGAAATGTAGTAGAAAATGTAGTAGACCCTCAAAGCAAAAGTTTGGGATTTTATTCAATCTTGGTATATGGCGTTTACATTCATTTTGATTATATGCTTTTCTTGACATTTTAGGATTTCAGAAAATGTTTTTCAAACCTCAGATCTAATTGCTAGGGACTCTGCAATACTATGAATTATTTACATAATTATTTGAAGAATAAGTTTTTGATTAAGGATTAAACACAACTGTTTGTAAAATCTGTTTTAGATACCTAGGATTTTAAAACAGCATTAAGATTTCTTGGGTTTATGTTGTAAATCAGATTTAAATCAATGCAAACTTCTGTGCCTGTAACTTAAATTATTGTTTTTGCTTTCAATTTGAGAATTCTGTTAATATTTAGATAATTAACGTATAAGTTTTTTATTTTACCACAGGGCCATCAGTTTAATGCACTTTAAAAAACTCTGCCTTTGATGTGATTTATTAATAGTTATAAAATAATGCAAATGTTATTGATTGTAAGAATACAATTTCTTGATTATTTCTGTAAGTGTAATATTATTTTAATTTTTTTCTGTTACACTTCACCTTTCCCAAATTTTTATATTGAAGGATGTTCAAGATCCCTCAGTTATTGTCACCTTTCCATTGGAAGATGATGAAAGTCTCTCTCTTGTTGCTTGGACAACAACTCCATGGACGCTGCCTAGCAATTTAGCCCTGTGTGTTAATCCAGATTTGCAGTATGTGAAAGTGAAAGGCAAGTGTAAAACATGAGATGCCATATAATTATTGGTTTCTTCTAGTGCCATGGTGGCAAACCTATGGAACGCACAGAAGGAAGGGCATGCAAAACCTTCCCGTGAAAAATGCGTAGCACTGCTGGCACCTTGTCCCGTTCTTGCACAGCGATGCGGCTGGCCAGCTGGCATTCGTGTGTGTGAGAGTGGAAATACCCGGAAGCGCAGTAATTTAATAATAAAGTCATGTGGAATTTTGAAATATCTTGCACTTAAAAGCCACAAGATAGTTGTTTCCAGTTTGAAATGGACTGTTTCAACCTTACTCGCATTCAGATGCTATACTTACTATTCTGGAATTCTGGAAGTGTTTTAAAGTAGAAATTGCCCTGTTTCTAATTTGATTCAGGTGTTCCAAGCTTAAAATATGTTGATGTTGAGCTTGGAACACCTGGAATGATTGGAACAGCCCTGGAATATTTCTAATAAAGTCAGTATTGCTATTTAAATCCCTTGATTTTAAACTGTTTTTCATCCATGGATGTACTCCATGAATGAACAGTTACTGTTTGGCAGAGGGACAGGCTGTTTATAGGCACATAAGCAAGGAACTTCAAGACTGATTGACTTTGTATATTCGTTTTATCATCTTCATTTAACACCCTTTCTCCCAGGAATTTTTAGCTGATGCCATAATAAACCTTACAAAAAGGAGAAAATTAGTAATATTATATAAAGCAATTTCCCTGCTTGCCTTTTTATTAAACTGTACATGATGATTCAGCTGACATTGTAATGACACAAAGATGGCTATTTGTAGGAAGCAAACAACTTTGACTTCTTGTCAAGTATAGTTCTTTTTTGTCCACTAAATACTGTGAACAAAACAGTAAGCAGCCGAAAGTCAACATTTTCCTTTGCTAAATCCTGTAATTCATATTTAGGGGTAATTTCATTTTAAGTGCTTGGAAATTATGGACCAGGAATAAGCAGAATAGAATTGCTTCTCATAATTGGGCTTAGAATGCATATAATTGAGTCCAGACGTACAAATGGTAAGGACCTTTGAATTGCAAAAATGAGAAAAGGGGTTAGATATTTGAGGAGCAATGTTCGTATTACAGAACTTTAAAACATTTTACTTTTAAGCTTTCTCATGTTGACTAAGCTTAAGGCCAGTATCCTGTTCTTCTATCCTTGGAGGAAATGCCACCAATTTCTGCAGGTGAAAACACCTAATCAATCTTGGCTGATCTTGAAAGCTAAGCAGAGTCCAATCTGGTTAATACATGGATGGGTGACCATCAGAGGGCCAGAATGAGATTTCTAAAAATATTTCAGAGGAAATATAGCAAATCATTTCTGTCCTTTGGCCAATTATTGCATGAATTGAGTTTGCTTCAAAGGAAACTAAGAATATAAGAGTAAAACATCCTCAGCAAATAATTTAAAAATTACTCAGTTCTCAGATTAGCTGTTATCTTTGCTTTCTTGAGTTTACATCTGAAATTCTCTTGTCCCACTTTAGTTTATATCCACTAGTAAACTGGTCTTCTCAGCTGCTAACTCTTCATTGTACTTCAAGCACATCCTACATCAAGCACTTCTTGGAAGTGTTAATGTACTTTCAATTTGTTTAAAGCAGTGTTTCTCAACCTTGGTGACTTTAAGCTATGCTGGTTGGGGAATTCTGGGAGTTAAAGTCCAAACATCTTAAAGTCGCCAAGGTTGAGAAACACTGCTTTAAAGCAATGTATTTCAAACTTAGCAATTTTAAGATGTCTGGTCTCAGCATGCTGGTTTTTCTGGTTGTTCAGGTTCACACCTTAAAATTGTCAAATTTGAAAAACACTGGTTTAAAGGGAACAGCTTTTCCTGATCAATACATGTTTAGCGATTTTAGTGCACTGCTTTGAATTCAGAGTGTTGCTGTACCTTGACTTCTATCAGGAGGTTTTCTGAAGAGAGGAAATAACAAGGAACGTCTCAATCCTGGTTAATGAGTTAAAGAAGCCACCAACAAAAGCCTCATTCATGTACTGCAGGCATGTAGCTAAAGCCATTGTTAAAGTTCATTCCTTCAGATGTCATGCCTTTTTGTGTATCTGCGCTAAATAGTGGTTTTTGACTAAATAATAGCTAATTTAGTCAACCTATGTATGTAAAGATGTTGCTACTTTTTAGCAACAAATTGGAATTTGAAAACATGGTTTGAAGGTGTTACTCATTTTAACCATAACATATAGAAATATCTTGGCTTATTTCTGCTTTTTTAGTCTTCCCAGCCAACTTCTCAGTTCACAGAAGTGAATACAAGGGTAGCTAAAAATGAAAAACAAACTAGGATTTGTTTAAATGGGCATGATAAGCTTAAAGTTTTTATTCATACCTGAAATAGAATAAAGATAAATTCTTGCTTAAACTTAGATACAAATATAGTCCTGATGTCAGTATTTACACTTCCAGTTTTTAAATTGCCAGTCTGGGGTTTAATAGTATTCCATTATTAACGTTAACGTTGCATATTTATATTGCTATTTTTATTATAGTGCAGAAACTGAATCTTAACATTTTTTTCAGACCAAAATACAGGAAAAAAATTCATATTGATGGAAGCTAGATTGGCATCACTCTACAAATCTGAAAGTGAATATGAAGTACTTGATAGGCAAGTCAATAGAATATTGTGTTGCTTTTTAAATGATGTAATTTATAAATAATTACTATGGAAAAGGGAAGAAAAGCAAAAAGTAATGATTTATCTGCTCTGTAGATTGACATATGAAAGTACACGTATGTTCTGTACTCTCAAAGGATTTGATACTCAGAACTAAGGATTGCATTAAATTGGAAATTTTATCTATAGCAAAGTGCTGACTTCACTTTATGTATCTGCTATCAATCATGTTAAAGTGTTGAAATTTCTTTTGGAAACAAAATAGGAATGGTAGTGTCTACAGCAGCAATTAAACTTATTGCTTTCATCAAATCCTGATGCTTGCTCTTGCAAATGGATCAGATTTCAGATGTGAAAATCTCTATCATTTTGAACTATCTTCTTTCCCCTTCCCCATTTGCTTTTCTTCATAACAGTTTTCTCTCGTATTTATAAGATGAAATTGGGATGTAGTCTAATTTTTAAAAAAGGAAAAAAAATAAAAAGAACTCTGCATCCAACAGACCTCTCTCTGCCATCATTTTTTGTTTTGTGTTGTTTTCTTGTTTTAATGTTTTTAGCACTTGTTAACCGCTCAGTTATAGGCAGTTATACCCAAAATATAGCGATTTAATAACTAAATAAGTAAATGTTAAAAAACACTATTAAGTTGTCTTCTACAAGTACTGAGTTCATATTTTATTGTTTGGATTTCACAAATATCTAAATCTGAGCTAAAGATCAGTTATTTTACTTTAAAGCATGTACCTGTTTTTTTTTATCAAGAAACTATATAGTTTAATTTTTCCATGAGCTTTCAGAAACTTTTCTAGAATTTTATAAGCCAATAACTATTCCATGTATTGCTGCTTCAGTGATTAGACAATAATGTTACTGATTTTAAATGTATCAATCAATCAATTGATGGTTTTGGTGTTCTCTTTTTGCAGAAAAGTATTTATAAATAATGGAAAGACTTAAAAGTTGTAAACAACAACTAATTTGACTTACTGTATTTCAGATTTCCTGGTGTTACGCTAAAAGGGAAGAAATACAAGCCTCTTTTCAATTACTTTATAAAGGTAAAATACTTCAATGGTTAATCATTTGCTATTTCTAATGACATAACTATCTAGAAGAGTCCATGTTTGAAAAAAAAAGCTAGAATTACATTTACAGTAAGGAAGGGATAGATGATGTTATCAGGATCTTAACATTCTATAATGTTTTCACATCTTTTCCATATTGTTATTTTCTGCATTTTGAAAACTACTGTATTTTTCTTCCAGTGCAGAGAAAATGGTGCTTTTTCTGTAGTGACTGACAACTATGTGAAGGAAGAAGAAGGTACAGGAGTTGTACATCAAGCTCCTTACTTTGGTGCTGTAAGTTTAGAACCACTGATGACTTTATTGTAGCTCTTCTGCTACTTCCTTATTGAGATTCAGAATTTCTTTCTGAATTACTGATTTCTAACCTGTTCTGTCCGACCAAGAATGCTTGTGGTTGGGACTTTCATTATGAGTGATTCCAGATCTAGTCCCTGTTGATTACAAGAAGCCATGTAAAATAATAGACTGGATCTAATCTTGGAAGGAGGGAAGAAAAGAGAAGAGGACAACTAACAGCACAGGGAATAGACTCAGTTGCAGTGGTAATTGGTGCATAATTGGAACATCTGAAGATCAGATCATCAGAAAATCTATGTGGTTGATAAGAATCAACAGCTACTTGAAGACATTTGATCAATCAGATAATCAATCTTGTATTACCTGGTACATATGTCAAGGGTGTATTTTTGGCAGAAGGGCATTTGCATAGAATAGCGTAGAATGTGACTGTTGATCTGATGTGTATTTTCAAATACAATGATTAGATACTATACACTGTATAGTTTACATATGCATGTCAAGAAGAGAAAAATGCACGGGACCTCTAGAGGAGATGTTTCTTATTCTCTTGATACATAGAAAGCTATCTTAAGTTAATTTATCTAGCTTTATCACTGAGCATTTGGTTCTACTTCTTAAATAATGCTGGGAACTCAGTTCAGCTTTGTTATTATTAACCCATTCCAGAATAAAGGAAGCTGATTATAAAAATGTTTAGGATTGTTTAATGCAGTCTTTGAATCACTATGGTGTTTTACACAGTAAGCTAAAACCAAGCAAATCATAAAATGTTTCAGTCTAGTATGTTCAAATAGTTGTAGCTTCATTTAAAAAAAAAACTTGTGATAAGTTATTGACACATCCAGGTCACCAGTTGATACTATACCCCAAAACGATAAATGTGCATGTTGAATCAGTTCTTGTTATGAGTAAATAGAAGATACATAGAATGGAACTTTCACACACACACAAAATTGATTCTACAAAAGCATTTCATAATGTAAAGAAAATACTACCCATGGTAGTATTAGAGAATTTAGTTAGCATTATTAGATAGTAAAAGTAGTATCTCAAAAGCCAAAACCAAAAAGCTCAGTTATTTTGTATATCTTTACTCTTATAGGATGATTACAGGGTCTGCATGGATTTTAATATTATTCAGAAGGATTCAGTGCCTGTCTGTCCTGTTGATGCTTCAGGATGTTTTACAGCAGAAGTGACAGACTTCTCTGGACAGTACGTCAAGGTGAGTGATCCAGAATAAGCTAGGAATTTTGCTTGAAAAATTAATCTATAATCTTCTGTACTGGATCTGTTTTCATATTTAGATTCCATATCCTAGTTTCAGTCTAAATGACCAGGTCTTTGGTTCCCTTGCTCTTGAGATAAACTGCCAGATCTTTTTGCTATGCAAGAATAGCTTCATAAATGATCCTTTACATTCACTGAATTTGCACATAATGTTTCTTTTTGGCCTAGTGAGGTGTTTAAATTCATTCACAGTGATATTGTTCAACTTATTTATTTATTCAACTTAAATCAAACCATCATATGTAAACCCAAGCACTGTGTGAGGAAATAGGTGGGTGAGATATAATGCAATTTACCTGCGTTCAAGGACTTGAATCCGCTTTAAATTGTCTATTTTTCAGAATATTGATTTTTTAAAAATACAGTTCTAGTTTTAGTAAGTCTCAGATATATTGTGTATTACAGTGGAAACAGCTGCTAATTTACAAATTATTTTTCTCTGTGAGATACTTTGGCTTAATGTTAAACTTAACAACTTGTTTTGTTAGGATGCCGATAAAAATATAATCAAAGCGCTAAAGGAACAAGGAAGATTGGTCCATATCAGCACTTTTAAGCACAGCTATCCTTTCTGCTGGAGGTAAGAAGTTTTAGTGCAACACGAGTTTAAAATGAGTGTTTTGCCTAATCACATATTTTTGAAAAAAATCATACTACTTTATTCTTATTCAAAAATTAAAAATTGCATTCAAATATACGTACCCATCTGTAAGGAGAATACTAATATAGGTGTACATGAAATGGAAAGAGCGCTTTATCTCAATGTGTGGGATGGAGGAAATATTTTTGAGTCAATATTCATCCTGGTGCCAGCCTGGATGAATCCCTGCAGTTTTCTTGATAAAGTTTTTACAAGTGCTTTGCCATTGCCTGCTTCGTGAAGCTGAGAGTGAGGCTAGTGTTATCCAACTAGCCCAGTGGTGGCGAACCTTTTACTTACTGAGTGCCGAAAAGCGCATGCTTTGCATGTACCATCCGCACTAGCATGTGGCTCCTCCATGTGTACTACATATGCAATTGCACCATCTGCACATGTATGCAGCTTTTGCATGTGCAGTGCACATGCGCTGCACGCAGGCATTCATGCACACATGAGCAATTGCTTGTGCATGCTCAGGAGAGCTCCAAAGACTAGCTGGATTTCCTGCTGCAATCATGCGCATGTACAGCAGAGGCCCCAAGACCAGCTGGGTCTCTACAATCACACATGCGTGCATGCACAATCGCATGTGCATGCACAGCTGGAGGTAAGTTGGCCAACAGCTTGCGTGCCCAGCAAGATTTGGTGGGCCAACAGCTCTGCGTGCCACCTTTGGCACCCGTGCCATAGGTTCACCATCACAGAACTAGCCTGATGCCTTAACTACTATATCACATTGGATTTCTTCCACTTTTTTATCTCAAATTGGCTACAAATATTGCATTTCAGAGATGCCAACTTGTTTTGAGCCAACCATAGTCTAGGCAGAGGAAAACCTAGAATGATTTGTTTATTCTTGCTTCATCTGAAACTAAACATCAATCAGTTTTGGAAATTCCCATTTCCTATATGAAACAGAACCTTGGCTGCAAAAAACTGGATGATTGCACAACAGCAGCAGAGGTACCAAAAAAATTCAAAACTTTCTAGCCATTTAATAGCCATCTGAAATGTTATATTGGAGATGGGGGAATCATTCAATAAACCAGAGATCATGTAAAGTCTTGAATTCAAAGAATATCATCCAAACATACAATTATGAAGGTATTTTTATACATTAAAAGTTAGTTCTTTTTTTAAAACAAAGCTGCTTTTGGTCTAAAGATGTAGGTTCTCATCTTGCTTCAGTTTCAAAATACTTTGAAAATAATAAACTTTCTGAATTGAATGGCATAAAAATATTGAAATGAGGTCCTGATGAATAGGGCAGAGAAACTATCCCCGCCTGCAAACTAAACACATGGGATCTAATTTTTTACAACCCAAATATGATAGTTGTAGCTGTTGCCTTTTGAGGTAGACCAACCAGGGAAATATAGATACAATAACTAAAAGGAGTGTGAGGAGAAGACAGATAAGCTGGTTCTGTGGTTTTGATTTCTAACACAAGAGATAATCCTTTCAGTCAGTTACCTTCTCGAAGGCATGAGGGTTTCCTACTAGAAAACATTACATTAATCCCAGTTATTAAAGTGTAATTTTAATAAATGGTAAAAATAAAACAAACTTCCTTTTCTAAAACTATGTTCTGTATGCTTAAGGTTAACCTTATAGATCAGTGGTGGCGAACCTTTTTATTTTTATTTATTTATTTTTATT